>PISW01010929.1:0-45094 GCA_004023785.1 Mungos mungo
GAGAAGTTTGGTCAGGGGGTCTACCATGGAGCTAACCAGGCTGGGAAGGAGGCAGAGAAGTTTGGTCAGGGGGTCTACCATGGAGCTAACCAGGCTGGGAAGGAGGGAGAGCACTTTGGCCAGGGAGTTCACCATGCCGTTGAACAGGCCGGAAAGGAGGCAGACAAAGTGGTCCAAGGGGTCCACGATGGGGTCAACCAGGCCGGGAAGGAGACAGAGAAATTTGGTCAAGGGGTCCACCACGCTGCCGGCCAGGCTGGAAAGGAAGCGGAGAAACTTGGCCAAGGTGTCCACCATGCTGCCGGCCAGGCAGGGAAGGAGGTGGACAGGTTGCCGCAGAATATTCATAATGGGGTCAACCAAGCCGGCAAGGATGACTACAAGCTGCTGAATGTAGGTGAACAGGGGTGGGGAAGGGGGGAGAAGGGGCTGGTGGGGGAGGCTAAACCCTTGGGACATCTGGGTGGTCTCTGGAGCCTTCACTCAGTGAAGGAAGCTTGGGCAGCCCTATGACCACACCCCCTCTCCGGGCTCAGCTGCTCATATGAATCCAACCATCTCATCGCAAAGCCCTGTATCAGGCAGCCTGACAGGGACCTGGCCCCACCTTGGGGACGTGTAAAGAGAAGGCACATGAAGCCTCTGCTGAGGAATAAGAAGTGGTTATGAGCCAAGATCTATTGCAGTGCAAACACAGTGAGTGTTGAGAAAACCCAGAGCAACAGAAAGACATGAGGAATGGCTTCTGGAGAGAAGCTCTGCTTAATTTCCATAACAAGCCTCTGAGGTAGTCAGGGTGAGGATGCTGACTCCCTGATTCTCAGATAAGGAAGTGGAGGCTCCCGGAGGTTGTCAGGGGACTTGCCAAGGTCATGTGGCTAGCACTCAGCTGAACAGGCACCAAGGAGGGGGCTTGGGGACTAGAAGGCTGACCCCTGTCTGCCTCAATTCCTCATGCTCCAATCTCCATGAAGAGTCTTTGAGGACTGGTCCAGACCTTGACCTTGACCTGCCAGGCAGGGACCCAGGGGTGGGTGGGGAGGAAGGGACTCTGCAGAAAGTATACAGGGTAGAGGGTGTGGGGGGATCTGGGTCAGACAGCAGTCTTCACTGGGAAGAGGTCAGGAGGGGGAGGTTTGTTGTGGGATTCAAGGCTGGCCACGGCAACGGAGGCCCTGCTGAGTATCTGGGGATAAAGTGAGGACAGGGATCAACCCAGGTTAGGGGTCAGGCCAGAGGGTATGAAGAAGGGGCAGAGCTGAGGTCGGGGCTGAGGTCACACTACGGTCCTAGGATCTGTGTGGGTTCTCTGGGTTCCCTTTCCAGTCAAGGCCTTCTCCGTGACAGGGCATTCGTTCACTGAAATAAGAGGAAAATGGGGGAAGACTAGTCAGGAGTGGGCAGACATCCTTCCAGGCTTTTCTTCCCATCTCGCAGAATTCCCACAGCAACATGGGCTCTGTGTTTTCTTTCTGGACAGTGAGGGGGCAGGGGTGAGCCTATGCCTCCCTCCCCGGCCCCAGTCACCCTACAGGGCGGCAGGTCAGAGGGGGAAGACGAACTTGGGAGACCCTCAAGGGCTGAGGGGGTGGTAATGACAGTCTGGGCTTCGTCCACAGAGCACTCGCCCAGGCGTTTCCGCCGGCCAGCAAGGAGGGGCCGCAACCACAACAGTAACATCTGGAGTAAGTCTCCTGAGCAGCATGAGGACTGGGCGGGGGTAGGGGAGGCCCTGCTGGGGTGGGCGCTGGGACACGTGCCAGTGACCAACCCTCGTGTCCTTGAATTCCAGGCCTCGGTCAACAAGGCCTTCCTCAACTTCCCAGCTCTGTGGAAGGTGAGTGCCCGCGTGGCTTCCACATTCTGCTCTTGGTCTCTGCAGACAGTCACACTCCCTTCCCACTGCCTGTTCCCGGACGGCGTCACGGTGGACAGACTCTCAGCCTTGCAGAGACCATCCATCCAACCTGTTTCCCGGCTCCCTTTGCCTGCTCTTTGTCCCTTACCTCCTGCTGTCCTCTTCTGGCTGCTTTCCATTCCCTCGGAGGCGGAGGCCAACACGGGCTGGCACAGCAGGCCCGCACTGCCAAAGGCCTCCCCTCCCTGTGCCCAGCACTGCTCAACGTCTTTCCTCCATTTCCCTCACTTTCCCAACCCTCTGTGAGTCCCTCTGCCGCCTTACAGCCATAGGCTGGGGGGAGTAGGGAGCCTGTCTCTCTGTCCCTTCCCTGGCTGATAGGCACCCCCTCACCCTAAAGGCTTCTGTGGGACCCTGGTCCCTACTCTGGGCCCAAAGCAGAGTCCTAGCTCTTCTCTTTGCATTTAGTACCCGAGCTGCAAGAGACTGGGGCATACGGATGACGGATGATGGTGGGGAACAGCCCCAAGGCACACCCTTGTTTGTTCCTGGGCCCTGGGGGTGGCAGGCGGCCCTCTGAGGCGAAACAGACAAGGCTTCTGGGCTCCCACAGAGGCCGCTGGCACCTCAGCCTGGGAGAGCTCGCTCCCTATTCTTCCTGAATCTAGAAGTCACTCTCCCGAAGACGTTCCCCAGAACAAAAGCAAGTCAGAGGGCAGAGGAGTTAATGTCAACGTCCCTCTCATTCTCCAGGGAGCTGAGGGCGGAGGTCTCGGTCCCCTCAGGGCCGTGTTCCCTACATTTACTCCCTCTCTCTTCTCTTCCAGAGCGTCATCGCCATCATTCCCTAAACTGATGCACTGGCCTTATTAGCAGACTGACATTCCTGTCGTCACACTAACTGACCTGACCTGAGGAGCTGGGGGTGGGGGGACAGATTTCCCGAGTCTCGCAAGGGGGCTGTGCTGGGATTTGTGAATAAACACGACACTCTTTTACTCTCATCATGGTCTGCCGTGCTCCCTGACGGGGGGGTTGGTTGAGGGGAGGGGGGAGGCTTCTCTTTTCTCTCCTTGCTACTTTGCTGAAGGAGCTGGGGGCTGACACCCAGGGCGGCTGAGCTGGGGATGTCATGCTGGTCAGATGCAAGAGGGCCCTCATGGGGACCAGCTACGCTTCTCATCACTGAGAGGAGCATCTGTGCAGAAAAGGCCACTTTGGGCCGACAGTGGGGGCAGAAGCACCAGGGAAGAGAATGGCGGGAACCTGGTGGAGCCCAAGGGAATGGCATCCTCACTGGGGGTGTGGCACCCAAGGAATAACAATGGCAACTTGTATTTATTGTGCACTGCTGGGCGCCCTGCTGGGTGCTTCCCAGGAGTGACCTCACTGAGTCCTCCCAACCCCCCAGCTAGGTGAGAGGTTCTGTTATTGCCCCTTTTAATAAAGAAGCACATGGAGACCCGGGCAGGTTAAGAAACACGACCAAGGTCACATAGTCAGTAAGTGGAGGAGAAACGAGAGCTGCAGAGCATATTGGGGAGAGTCTTGTCCCGTTTGGCATCACTGTGTGTCGGGGGTGGGGGGGGAGGGGATCTGTGCACAGGAGAGAGCAAGGAGATGTGTGTGGGAGATGCTTGCACGGGGAGGGGGACCAAAGGCTCAGGTGGCAGGCATGCTGATGACAGGAGGGCGGGCCTCTTTACAAGACAGGACCGGTGACACGGAAGGGGAAGGCGTGGTTTTCAGGTGTGTGGTGGCAGCTACTGCTTACCAAGCACTTACTAGGTTCCAGTACTGCGTGAAAAGCTAGAACGATTTCAGCCTCTCACAACCCAAAAGTGGAAGTCCTCTTGTGATCCCCATTGTATGATGAGGAAACTGAGGCTCAGAGGGGCCATGACCTCCGCTGTCTCTTACGAGAACCTGAACTTTCCCTGTTGCCTGTGAAGTCTCTAGAATGCACTGGCCTGGGTGCTGGGACACCTGCCCTCCTAGTAGGCCCGTATGCCTGCGGGCAGCTTCCTACCCTTCCAGGGGCCGGAATTTCCTTCTCTATAAAGGGGGGCAGGGTGTCTGCAGAGGAGGACTTCAAACATGGCTTCCAGCTCCAAAATTCCATCAGTTGTGGGAACGAAAATAAGAGACGGAAAATTGCCCTTGGGGAGTTCACAGGCTTCCAGGGGATACAAGGCATATAAACAGAATATGAAGACAAATACAAAGCCATGCCTGGGTCAGAACTACGTGCCACACCACGGGGGCGGGGCCTGCATGTGTACTGTGATGGTGACGTTCCCGACACTTCACGGTCACTGCGTTTTTCCTGATTTGTAGACAATTGTCATTTTTATCATATAGGGTCCTTCCCTTCCTCTGCAATATTTTGATTTGAAAATACTTCAAACAGAAAGATTTTTTTTTTGGAGTGAGAGAGTGATCCAGGGAGAGGGTCAGAGGGAGAGAATATTAAAAAAATTTGTTTAAATGTTTATTATTTATTTTTGAGATAGGGATAGAGATAGATAGAGAGAGAGAGAGAGAGGCAGGCAGAGTGCAAGCCAGGGAGGGGCAGAGAGAGGGAACACAGAATCTGAAGCAGGCTCCAGTGTCTGAGCTGTCAGCAGAGTCCAATGCAGGGCTTGAATTCACGAACCATGAGATCATGACCTGTGCAGAAGTTGGATGCCCAACAAACTGAGCCACCCAGTCATCCAGAGAAAGAGAGAGAGAGAGAGAGAGAGAGAGAGAGAGAGAGAATCTTAAACAGTCTCCATGCTCAGCTGAGGCCTCACATGGGGCTTGATCCCACAGCCCTGGGATCATGGCCTGAGCCAAAATCTAAAGTTTGACGCTCAACCAACTGAGCCACCCAGGTATCCCAAAGATGAAAGAGTTTTATAGCAAATACCTGTGTAGCCACCATTTAGAGTCTACCGTTTACATTTTACTCTGAATGGGGTGCCTGGCTGGCTCAGTTGGTGGAGCGTGCAACTCTTGATTCCAGGATGGTGAGTTTGAGCCCCACACTGGGTGTGGAGCCTACTGAAAATAAAAAAGTTTTAAAAAAGTATTAAAAAGCTCATTTTACCCTGATTGCTTTACGACACATCCATCTGTCACATATCTATTCATCTAGCCATGCATCAGTACAATTTTTTAAGTGTTTATTTTTGAGAGAGATAAAGCGAGCACATGAACAGAGGAGGGGCGGAAAGAAAGGAGGACAGAGGATCTGAAGTGGGCTCTGCACCGTCAGCACAGAGCCCGATGCGGGGCTCGAACCCACAAACCACGAGATCATGACCTGAGCCGAAGTCGGATGCTTAACCGACCGAGCCACTCAGGTCTTCCCAGTATATTTTTAAAAATTTTTATTAATTTTTGAGACAGAGTGAGAGAGAGAGAAATCATGTGCAGGAGGGGCAGAGAGAGAGGGAGACAGAGGATCTGCTGTCCGCGCTGACAGCAGAGAGCCCGATGTGGGACTCGAACTCAGGAACAAAAAGCACGCATTCGTGTTACACATCTGCTAAGGGTCTGCTCTGTGCTGGAGCTCGTTTCATACCAACTGCAGGAGTCCCTTCTGGAAAGGGCACATTCAAGGGAATCATTCTTTCCTGAAGGAAAAGCTTTCATTGGTTTTATTTGTACGCACATTTTCTTGCTGGTCTGCTTGGACGGGGGTCCTGAAAGCTCCAGGGATAGGGGATAAGCACATGTGTGGGGAGTGTCAGTCCTGGGAGGCTTCTGGAAAACAAGCGCTTCCCAGGTTTAAGGGTAAAGAGGCACGGCTCACTCCTGCCTCGGGGCCTGGGTGCTGTTCCCTCTGCTGGGAATCTTCTCTGTGCCTCTCTCATCCCCTGCGTTGGCTCCTCCTTACCCTTCAGGTCTCAGAACCTTGGCCACACAGGCCACCTTTGTTAAGGCTGTCTCATGGCACATGGATCCTTCTCTTCAGAGTTCTTAGGACAACGCGTAATTACGTGTTTACTCGTTTGATGTCCAATCCCCTCTCGACGGACATGGTCAAGAGGAGAGTGGGGTCCAGGCACAAGCGGCCAGCAGCTGACAGAGGGAAGGCTATGGCCGCCCTCAGACGTGGTTTCCTTCTTGGCCACGAAACAAGGGGGAACAGGGCCTGGGCACCTGAGACAGGCACGTGGAGGCAGGCGAGGGGGTGAGGCGAGGAGGGGCCGGTTTCTGTGGCTGTGGAGTTTGGGCGGGACCCTCACAGCCCTCTTTTATTGGGTGCTGACTGCGTCTGTGCGGAGCACTTACCCACATGATTCATCCCATCCTCTCAAGCGCCCACGGGAGGTCCCCTTCCCAGACTGAGGCCACCCAGCCAGAACGTGGTGATGGCCCCGCTCCTCGTCAAGAGCATGTCTTTGCTGGTGGTCTCTGCAGGTCAGGTGGCCTGCCTCCCCGGGACCTTCGGGGAGGGGGAGGGGACTACTTCAAAATGAGTTCTTTTTAAAATTAAGTTTCTTTCTATTTTTAAATTTCTTTTTCTTTTTTCCTTTTTTTAAGTTTATTTATTTTATTTTGAGAGAAAGAGAGTGCAAGCATGGGAGGAGCAGAGAGAGAGAGGGAGAGAGAGAGAATCCCAAGTAGGTTCTACACTGTCAGCACAGAGCCCTACCTGGGGCTTAATCCCATGAATGGTGAGATGATGACCTGGGCTGAAATCAAGAGCTGGATGCTTTTTTTTTTTTTTTAAGAGGGTACAGTCAGTGAGGGGCAGGGAGGGGGGAGAAAGAAAGACTCCCACGAGGGGCAGAGAGAGAGAGAGAGAGAGAGAGAGAGAGAGAGAAAGAGAGAGAGGGAGAGGGAGAGAGAATCTTAAGAAGGCTTCACACTCAACATGGACCCCAGTGTGGGGTCGATCCCACGACCCTGGGAGCATGACCTGAGCTGAAATCAAGAGTTGGATGCTCAACCGACTGAACCACCCAGGTGCTCCTAAAATTAAATTTCTGCTTTGGGCCGTTTCAGGAGGTGTGTATGTGCCTGTGCACCTGTCTCAAAATTAAACTGCCAAGGGGCGCCTGGGTGGCTCAGTCGGTTAAGCGTCTGGCTTCCGGCGTTGGCTCAGGTTATGATCTCATGGTTTGTGAGTTTGAGCCCCGTGTCAGGCTCTGTGCTGACAGCTAGCTCAGAGCCTGGAGCTGCTTCAGATTCTGTGCCTCCCTCCCTCTCTGACCCTCCCCTGCTCATGCTGTCTCTCTCTGTCTCTCAAAAATAAATAAAAAAAAACATTTAAAAAATTAAAAAATTAAACTGCCAAGAGACTATTCTGACAACAGCAACATGCCCAACACCAGCAAGAACACACATTGCATGCTTCTGGGTGCCCAGCACTGTTCTGAGCACCTCACTTCACCCTCGCGTTCCCGCCTCTCACAGACAAGGCACCCACTGCACAGGTGGGTGAAGGTCACAGCTAATAGGGGTTGGGCTTAGGACTTGAAGCTGGTCTCCAGCCAAGGTGCACAGCTGAGCCAGTAGATGCCAGTTTGAGGCACCGGACATCACAGAGATGCCACCCAGACCTAAGGCTTTATTTATCTCCTCTTTCTACCTGAGTCCAGCTTCTGTCCTCCCCATGAGGCCTCCTCCCTGGTCTCTGTACCCACATCCTGCCCCTGCCCCCCAGCCTGTTCTCAGAGGGACCCCATTAAGACTGAGTCAGACCCCAGCCTTCCTCAGTCAAAACCATCCACTGTTTCTACCTCCTTCAGAGTCAAGGCCCTCACAATGGTCCACAAATCCCCACTCTCCAGGCTGGTTTCTCTTTGACTTCAACTCTTCCCACTTCCCCTTTGTGCGCCTGGGTGGCTCAGTTGGTTAAGCGTCCAACTTCGGCTCAGGTCATGATCTCACAGTCCATGGGTTCAAGCCCCATGTTGGGCTCTGTGCTGACAGCTCAGAGCCTGGAACCTGCTTCAGATTCTGTATCTCCCTCTCTCTCTACCCTTCTCCTGCTCAGTCTTTGTCTCTCTCTCTCAAAATAAAATAAAGACATAAAAAAAAGGAAAAAAAAGCCACAATCGTCCTCAAATAGAGTAAGCAGATTCCTGCCCCAGGGCCTTTGCACAGCTATCTCTCTGCTTGGGATACTCTATCCCCAGACATCCTCATGGCTCCTTCTTTCCCTTCCTTTGGGTGTCAGTGCATAGGTCACATCTCAAAGAACGTTTCCTGAAATGCTCCCTCTGTCTTCTCTAGTCCCTCACCCCGCTGTGTTCTCCATTAGTGCTCACCGTCGATATGTTTATTGTCCTTCCTCCTCACAATGGACGGGAGCTCCCTGAGGAGACAGATTTAGCTGATCTTCCATCTTGAATCCCCTGTGCCTAGAACCGCTGTAGCACACAGTAGGTACTCATAAAGACATATTGCATGAATGAACTAGTGACTCGGAAGCGCTGCAGTCCGAAGGTCTTGGACGTGAGGTCGAGCGTGTCAGGTGAGAACAGAGGACACATGGAGATGCGGGGGGAAAAGCTGTTTGGAGTCTGACAGACCTGGGTCAGATTTGGACAACCCCGTTTCACCATGATCTTTTCCCAAATGTGCTATTATGAGTGTGTTTACCAGCCCTGGGCCCCAGTTACCTCACCTGCAAAATGGGAATGGTGTCCATCCCCCGAGGTGGTGTAAGAATTAAATGAGATCACGCACGTGGAGGCACTTAGTCTTCTATTTGGTTCACGACAGGCTCTTTCATAAATATGCCTTTAGACGATTTGAGGTGGCTTCTCAGGCCCAGAGATGCCTGAAGGTGGTTTTCCCCAGCAGGCAGAACATGGGAGAAATTTAGGTGACTTGTCAACACGTCTTTGCATAAGTCCGAATTGCCCAGGAGAAAAGTACCCTTTTCTCAATTTTCTCCGAAGCTGGTTATGTTGAAGAGGGAGCCTCGATTTCTGTGCTGGCGTGCCCTGACCTCCTCATGCTTGCTCATCTTTTTGTATTTTTTTTTAATGTTTATTACTTTGAGAGAGAGGGAGAGAGAGAGAGAAAGAGAGAGAGAGAGAGAGAGAGAGAGAGAGAGAGAGAGCAAGGGAGGGGCAGAGAGAGAAGGGGGCAGAGAGAATCTCAAGCAGGCTCCGTGCTGTTGGCACAGAGCCTGAATCGGGGCTCAACCGTGAGATCATGACCCGAGCCGAGACTGAGAGGTAGACGCTTAACCGCCCGAGCCGCCCTGGTGCCCCGCTAATCTCCTTTTGTAACAAAGGAGGTTCAGAAGCTGCAGCCAGTGACAGTGTAACACCGTTTGCTTCTCCCTGTGTTTTCTGGTACTTCTGTTTATGGGCAAGTGATCCTGTCTTTCCTCTTACAGAAGCGACATGTGATATACTTAAGAAAGTAAGCCGGCTTAAGGGAAAATGTTAGGAATAGTGATGGGACAGAAGGCAGCTACATGCCACGGGCAGGGTGGTGTCCCAGGAGGGAGTCTCTGAGTCAGGGAGTGAGCCACCTTCAGCCCCGTGCTCCCCCCCTTGGAAATGGAAGCAGCAGGTTCAGGGGTCCATCAGCAATCTGGAGGCCTCAGATTTACTCCAGCTCCCTGCACCCCCCTCCACACCGCCCACGAGGCCCCAGGGCAAAACCACAGCCAAATTCTATCCAGAGAAGAATGAAGGTTCTGACAGGCAGGTGGGGAGGTCTGAGGCAGATGACGACAGAAAGTGCTGGCAGTGGGGCTCCGGGGCGGGGCAGGCCTGGGCTTGGCTCTGGCTCTACCCCACACCCACCGCTCCCCTCTGAGCCCCAGATTCTCGGTCTCTAAACGGAGTTACCAGAAGACTATCTCCTGGGGCTGTGTGAGCCTCGAAGCGCTTAGTCCGGCGCTGGGCACATAGCAGGCCCTTGAGAAACTGAAGTAGCCATGATTATTATTATATTGTTATTGCCACTGTCCTCATGATTATTATCATTAAAGAGAGGTGGAATAACAAGGAGGTAGGAGCTGCCGGGCACAGACCGGGATTGTGTTTACACGGTGAGAGGATGTTACAAGTTGGGGTGCGGGTGCTGGGGTGGAGAGGGACTGACTGAGAGGCATTGAGAAAGGCGGATGGAAACCGGCCCCTCCTAACTGGGTGATGAGTCCCAGTGATACAAGGCCGGGGACAAGTGGGAGGACCCAGGGCCCTGGGAGCAGAGAAGCAGCCCAGGGTGCGAAACTGGGGTGAGACGAGGAAGATGCCGAGTTCCGTGTCCTGAGCTGGGACTCGGGGGGGCCCTCACGCTGACCCCCTTGCTGGTGCAGCCCGGGCCCTGCGGAGACGGGGGCGGGCGGGGCGAGCAGCAGTCTCAGGCCTCCCAGGAGGCTGTGAGCTCGCACACGTGCCCCCTGTGGGCCAGGTAAACAGGATGGGCGCCTGGGTCAGCCGCTTCCTCCCACTCATTCCCTGGGGGTGGCCGGCCCGCCCAGCTCCCTGCTCCGCACCCAGCTTTCTCGGCCAAGAGCAGCCCCAGTGCTGAGACGCCTTGGCTGGCCACTTCCTTCCCCAGGGCCCGGGGTCCCTGCTAAGGACAATCTCACAGCTCCCAGGCTCTCTGCTGGCTGGAAGGTATGGGAGAGGTTGAGGACAGTCACCTTGACATGACAGTATAGGAGAGAAGACAGATGGGAGAGACAAAGGCCACTGAAACCAAGCACCAAGGCCAAGAAAGGGCACCTGCCTCTCATCCTGATGCCCCTGACCCAGGCTGGCTTCCCCGTAGTGGGTCCCGCCCACTACACTTGCCTCCCTGGTTGGGTGCTGCCTGTGGTTCCTCTCTCCTAAGTCCCCTCCATCCCACCCCCTCGAGGAGACACCAACCACCTATCTCCTCAGATGCTCCCATCCCCACCCTGCGCCCCAAATTCCTAAGGTTGGGAAATCGGAACACCTTTGGACCTGCCTCATCCCATTTCTTCCTCCCTCCCTGATGCATGGGCTCCCTCTCTGTTTCAACACAGATTCTCGGACTCACAATTACAGCTCATTACCCTATCGAGTGGCTGGCCCTGAGTCACGAGGGAGGGACTCAGGGCTGCCCAGCCCTGTCACCTTCTCTCAAGCTACAGTATAAGGAGTAGTGGCGGGGAGGAGGACGCTGGGAAGGCAAGGGAGTCTGGGAAAGGAGAGAGAAGGCTGCACACCTAGAGGGAGGGAGAAGAAGTCCGAAGGAAGAAGAGAGCAGAGGAGGGCACGCGGGCACGGAGGAGGAGAGAGGGCAAAGAGAAGCACCCTCGGGTGGGAAGAAGACAGGAGGGGAAGGAGGAGCGAGGCAGAGATGAGGCTGCAGGGCTCCCTGGTCTGCCTCCTGCTGGCCCTGTGTCTGGGCAGTGGGGGGGCCGGCCCGCTGCTGCAAGGAGGGGAGGGTGCCGGAGCAGGGGTCGGGGAGGCCGTGGGACACGGGATGGGAGATGCCATTGGACAGGGGGTGGGAGACGCCATTAGCCAAGGAGTCGAAGAGGCTGTCGGCCAAGGGACCGGAGGGTCTGCCTGGTCTGCCAGCAGGGAGGCCATGAGTCGTGGCATGGAGGAGGCAGCCCAGGTCCTTAGGAACCCCGGGGGTGAGGCTGGCAGACAGGCCGAGAACATCATTCGACATGGAGGAGATGCGGCGCACAGCTCCTGGCAGGGCGTGCCTGGCGGCAACGGTGCTTGGGTGAGTAGCCGGGAGCCGCGTGTGGAAATGGGAGGCCGAGGGCCCCGGGCTCGAGTCTTGGAAGGGGCGGGAAGGCCTCTTACTGGTGGCTGTCTGGGGGGGTGTCCCTCCGTGTTCTGCGTCCTTCCTCCACCCCTTGGGGTCTCCCTCCACCCGCCTCTGCCTTTGTCCTGCCCTCCCTGTCGCGAAGGGGGCGGTCATACACACTGACTGCGGGCATGTTGCTCTTGCAGGGAACCAACGGCCAACCTCCATCTGGAGGCCATGGCATCTTTGGCTCTCAGGGCGGCTCTGGAGCCCACAGCCACGGCAGTCCTGGAGGTCTGGGGACCCCCTGGGACCACGGATACCCCGGAGGTTCAAACGGTGGCTTCGGAACCCACCCCCAGGGAGGCGCCTGGGGCCAAGGAGCCAATGGAGGCTCTCCCAACTGGGGGCCCAACGCTCAGGTATGGTGACCACCCCAGCCTTGATGCTCGCCACCTCCCACCCTTCAGATGTGGGGTCTCCACGCCTTCCTCATCTGCAGGTCAGTTGCCCTCAGTCTCCATACTCAGCCCTCCCTTCTCTGCAGGGGGCCGTGGTCCAGCCCGGTTACGGCTCAGTGAGAGGCAGTGGTAACTCACAGGCCGAGGTAAGGGGACGGCTGTGGGGAAGCAAGGATGTCCCGCGCGTGAGATGGAAAGGAGGCGAGATGGCGAGGAAAGAAAGAAGGATTGGGGTGTAGGGGGGACTGAGGTACGAGGCTGCTGGGACAGGGAAGAGATGGGTCAGGCCAGGTGAACAGGAGGGGAGTGGGACAGGCTTGGGGGAGAGCCACGTGGGGACAGAGGCCCAGCCGCAGGAAGCAGGAGGGTTGGCTGGGGCAGCGGCCCTGACAGGTCTGGAAACTCTCCTCCGCAGTGCACCAACCCCCCGCCGGCGGGCTCAGGAGGAAGCTCCGGCAGCTCCGGGGTAAGGGACGGGCGGCGGGGGGCATTTTGCACAGCAGACGACAGTTTCTGCTCGCCTGAGACTGTGCAGGGGATGTGCCCGAGCAAGGAGGGGTGGGGGGCGCGGGAGGGGAGCAGACGATCCATCCCGGTGTCCTCGACTCCGGTTCTCACTCTGTTCTCTTCCTGCCCCTCAGGGAAGCGGTGGCAGCAGCGGCGGCGGCAGCAATGGTGGCAGCAGCGGCGGCGGCAGCAGCGGCGGCAGCGGTGGCAGCAGCGGCGGCAGCGGTGGCAGCGGCGGCAGCAGTGGTGGCGGCAGTGGTGGCAGCAGCGGCGGCAGCGGTGGCAGCGGTGGTGGCGGCAGTTCCGGGACCAGCTGGGTGAGTCCTGCTCCCTGCTGAAGGCAGAGGCGCAGCCCCGCCCCCCGGTGGTCCCTGCTGAGGAGACGCCCTCTTGGGCCCCTGGGCCCCTGCTCCCCACCTTTGCCGGCCCAGCAGGCGGGACCCCTTACACACGTCCTCTAGTCCCCCGCAGGGGTGTCCTGCCTGCTGCCAGCTCTGGGGGCTCCAGGTGTTCCGCTCGTGCGGTGGGGATGCTCTCTCTCAAGTCTCACCCACTCCTGCACCATGTCCACTGGGCTGATCTGACCAGAGAGGGGGGTGGCAGATGGAAGGAGAGAGGGGGCCATGGGAAAACAGGACACCTGCTTGGGGAGCTCCCCAGGGAACAGGGGCAGGCCTGTCCACACATGGAGAAAGGACATTTATGGAGCTGCGGTGTAGATGACATGGATACATACAAGGCACGTGAGGTCCCTGCAAAAGGGGTGAGGGGCCAGGAGGGGCCCATGGGCTCAGCGTGGGCTCTCCCACAGAGGGGGGAACACAGTTGGCTTTCTTGGGTACCTGGCCACAAGCTGTCAGGCCACAAGAGAGAGGTGACTAGAATAAGCCAGGTCCCACAAACCACTTTAGTTTACTGCTCTTTGTACTACCTGCTTCCACATATATGACCGTCCCTTAGAAAGTTCTAGGAATTTTGATCAAAGCAGCTATTCAGGCTCCCAGGTAAGGACTCAAGAGGTCCCTTCCCCTTTCTAGGTTCCAGGAGAGGGAGGGGGAAGAGAGGCAGGAGGAGGACAGACTGAGCCCCTAGGTGCCAGGGTCAAGACTCCTCACTTCTGGCATGTTGGGAGGTGGGGAGGGGGTGGGGAAGAGGAGACAATAGCTCAGAATCCCCAAACTGGCCCATATTTCCAAATACACTTGGCCACAACGGGCCTTCGTGCTCCGAGTAACTTCCCTCGGTGACTGGCTAGCTAAAGATGGGAGGAGATGGAGGTTGGGGACAGGGGAGTGAAAAGAATCATGACACCCCGGAAATGATTTGGTTCTCGCTGAGTCCTTCGAAGACCCTGTATACAGGACTCTTGCTTTCTCTCCTAGGGATACAATTCCGGCTCTTCCTCCAGTAGCAGCGGTGGCGGAAGCAGTGGTGGAAATAAACCCGAGGTGAGTGTCTGCTGAGTGCATCCCTGCACAGATCTCTCTCCTTTCTCTGGAGAAGGGCAGACAAGGGGGGTGCCGGGGCCCCTCGGATGATGGCAGAGCTGAGAGGGGGTGCGCTGCTGGGGGCGGATGTGGACTAGCCTTGGGGGCAACATGCTGCAGTTTGCGGTCTGGGATAGGTTTCCCAGTGGCAACAGAGAGAAAGCCTTCTCTCTCTCTCTCTCTCTCTCTCTCTCTCTCTCTCTCTCTCTCTCAGTGTGACAACCCAGGGAATGGAGTCCGCATGTCTGGAGGATCTGGGGGTCAGGTAAGAGCCAAACTTGGGACTGGGCCCAACCCTGCTCAGCCCCAGCTCCGTCTGTGGGGAAGAAACCGAACGCTTACCCCTAAAGATACTCACTAATCTCCAAAGTAATAATGACTTGCAAATCCTCACGTGATGTGCCTCACTTTATACCGTGGATGGAGCTGTGAAAAGTCACATGGAAGCCAGTCCTTTTAGAAACATAATCATTTCTAATGATCTACGCCCACCTGGCCAATGAACAGAGTCACGTGACGTTTTCGACAGCATTTGGAACCTGTGTTGAAAGCATACACTTCCCTCCTGGTTATTCTGGAAATCTGGGCTTTCTGTCAGCACCTGCGGCACTGACAAGAGGAAGTGTTACGCTAAGGTCCCCACCAATCACCTAGAGTTCTTGTGAAAATGCAGGTTCTGAGTCAGCAGGCCTGGGGTGCGGCTGAGATTCTGGTTTCTATCTGGTTCTGGGCATGGCGGATGGGGCTCCACCACGGCTGGTGTGAGCGCGGCCGACTGACAGGGAGAAGGTGCAGGGGCGGTGGTGCCGCGTTGAGAAGGCTCCCTGGCTATCAGGCTCCTCGGATACTAGAGATACTAATCTCGCTGGGTAGACAGGTGTCAGAAAAGCTCCCCGCCCGTAACTCTATTTCTGGTGTTTTATGTACCAAAGCCTTAAATATGTACTCAAATATATCAGCCTTTTCTTCTATGGTTTCTGCTCTTGAAAATAAAATAGGCTTTTTATTTTCTTCTAGAACTACTTCTATAATTTCATGGTTTCTGTGTAACTCTTTCATCCATCTGGACTTGACTTTGCTGTATACAATCTGGTCCGGTTCCTCAGATCAGCTGGACTTAACCCACACTTTGGATCAGAGCTGTGTGCTTTCTTATGAAGGGAAAAACCAGATAAAAACAGAAGGGAGGGAACCAGCGAGGTATGATGCGTCTCCCTTGCACCCCCCTGAACACTGGTGTTCCCAGCCGCATGCACGGAATTATTTCCACCAACTGATGTAAAAACGTTGCTTGCAAATACCTTCATATTTTGGGGGAGTTCCTCTGGGGGTTGTAAATTTTTGTTTTTAAATTTTTTAATGTTTATTTATTTTTGAGAGACAGAAAGAGAGATAGCGCACAAGCAGGGGAGGGGCAGAGAGAGAGGGAGACACAGAATCTGAAGCAGGCTCCAGGTTCTGAGCTGTCAGCACAGAGCCTGGCGCAGGGCTTGAACCTACCCACAGACCATGAGATCATGACCTGAGCTGACGTTGGATGCTTACTGACTGAGCCACCCAGGCGACCCAGCTGTGCCTTTATTTTTTTTAAGTTTATTTATTTATTTTGAGGGAGAAAGTGTGAGTGGGGGGGAGGGAGGGAGGGAGGGAGGGAGAGGGAGAGAGACAGAGAGAGTGAATCTCCCAAGCAGGCTCCGTACTGTCATCACAGAGCCTGATGTGGGGCTCATACTCATAAACCATGAGATCATGACCCAAGCTGAGGTCAGACACTTAACCGACTGAGCCACCCAGGCGCCCGGGGGCTTCTACTTGGTTAAATGGCTCATCTGTGCTGGGCATTGCTTTCTTTACAGTACATTAATATCTACCAGTACAGGTCCTCCCTTGCTGCCTGTCTTTTCCAGTGTTTTCTCACCTATTCTTAGATACTTATTCTCCCAGATGAATTCCAAGATTATTTTGACATGTTCCAAAAGAGAATCCTATGAGTGTTTTTTAGAAGAATTGTATTAAATCAGCACAAAAATTTGCAGGGATGGGCCCAAGATCTAGAACAATGACCTGTGTTTCGTGTCTCATCCTTCAGGGCTCCCGAGGAGGACAGGGAGTGCCCAGCGGCTCTGGCGACCTCAGGGTAAGGAGATGCCAGGCCTTGAGAGGAGAGTCTGGTGGCAGGAGGATGGCGTGGAAGTCAGCTTGGCAGTAGTGACACCAATGGGCAGATTGTCCCATGTTGCAGCCTAGTCTTGACCTTGGCTCTGGGAGTTCATCTCAGTCCCGGGAAGTAGGGATCTGGAGGCGACTACCTCTCACTTAGGAGGAGACAAGCCAGGCTACTTCCGGGCCTCTCCAGCTAGTGTCACCCTTCTGACCAAAGCAAAACAGCTCAGACTGGGCCCTGCAGTTTGAATCAATTTAGTCCCACAGTCTGGCTGGCTCCTGTCTCAAAACCACGGGATAATTCAAATACGTTAGTGACAAAGGCCCTTCCTGTTGGGCAGTTTGCATATGTGAACAGAAAGAGGTGGTTGTTTTACCTGTAAGGACAGTAAAGCGAGCACCAGCCCAGTCCACGAGAAGCTGAGGCAGGATTTGCCAGGGAAGATGGAGCTGCCTGGGGAGAAGGGCTTCTTTTGGGATCCAGGAAATCTCCAGTCCCCTGATTCAGGAGTCCCTTGCCCACATTCTGCTGTCCTGCCCTCTCACCCCGCCTCTTCCCTGCTTCCCCACCGACTCTTCTCCGTTTTCTCTCTCCTCAGAAAATAAGCAAAGAAGGCAGTCGCTTTGTTGGGGGCTCCCAAGGCAATTATCAGGGGAGCAGGGATGGCTTTTTGAGAAGGGATGGTGGCAGGTGGGGACAGAGTGCTAAGGGACTGGGAAAAGAAATAGAAGTATCAGTGTCTTCTCGCAGCTGCCCTGAGTCTGTGTCGGGTAACCATCGGGGGACCAGACAAAAGTCTGGGATCCCTGTCTCCTTCTCCATTCATTCATTCGCTCCCTCCTTTGAATTCTGGTCAGAGCCGTGCTATCATTGTGAGGGAAAACATAGCCGAAAGTAACAGAGGAATGGTCAAGGGGCTGTACTGGGAACCGTACTCGAGAAGGCAGCGTTGACAAGTGGAAAGGCAATGAATTTTGAGTTAGTAGATTGGGGTTCAAATGACAGGTATCACCTGTCATCCGGGCATCTTCAGGCCGGTCAACTGATCTCTCTGAGTCTGGGCCTCCTCTCGGGTCAAACGGGGACAGCAAAGCCTAATTTGCTCACCCCCCTCACCCCAGTTACTGCAGAATTTTCTGCAACCACCAAGGTGGTTCAGGATCTGGACCCTGGAGTCCAGCAAGGAGACCGATCCTGAGGCGAGCTGCTGATGGCTCTGAGTTTGGTTTCCTTCTCTGTACAGTGGAGACAACCCCACACAGGGCCGTGGCAGGATAAGGCACGGTGCTAGGCGCACGAGGGATACACGATACTTCTAGCAGTGTTTTGGGGACAGGCTCTGCGGGGTGGGGGGAGGGGAGGCAGAATCTGACTCCAGGGACTGGGCAGGGTTATTCTAGGAAGTGGTAAATATTCCAGGAAGTGGACTTCCTAGCTACTGTGTGAAAAAGAAGAGAAGGTGACTTTACCGAGAGTACACAGAGCTTGAGCCAAGGCAGAGATGGTGAGCCAGGAGCAGGTTGACAAGGGGGCATGTGTGACAGGAGGCACAGACTTTGAAAATTAGTCCCCTCTTCTTACCCAGGGGTCCAGTGGAGGAGGTGAAGCTGTCAGTGGGATCAATACCTTGGTGAGTGGAGGCATCACCCCACCTTTGACCCGGACCGTGGTGTCAAGGAAACCCTGTGTCCCCTCCTGAGTCCCAGGGCGCCCACCCCTGCCTCTGGCTCACAAGGTGGGTTCCTACTCTCATCCCATTTCTCCCCGGTGCCTTAGAACTCTCAGACGTCTCCTGGGCTCTTCAACTTCGAAACTTTCTGGAAGGTGAGTTCAGCCAGCTTGCTCTGCTCACTCTGTTGGAAAGACAAACCCCTGTCCCGCAGGCGGAAGTCCTCCTTCCGTAGCCAATGACTGGCAGTGGTGGACTTTGGCCTTTCCTGCCCGGACGCCCTGAGCCAATTGCATTATGGCCCAGTTTTCCAGTTTCCTTTCTTTCTTTTCCTCTGCAGAATTTTAAATCCAAGCTGGGTTTCATTAACTGGGATGCCATAAACAAGGTAAGGGCTGGAAGGCTATGCCATTCCGATCTCCGAGTGAGGAGGGAATGGAGAAGAGGTGTGGGGACCTGGGGAGGCGATGGTGGCCACTAAGGGAGCGTTTTGTGCAGCGCTTACAAAAGGGGACAGCAATGAGGAGGAAGGCCCGCAGATGTGAGGGGTGGGTGGGGCTCGGGAGCAGCTGGGAGTCGGGGCTAGAGGAAGGAGTGGGGCTCCTTCAGGTCTCACTGTGCAGCACAGACCGAGCAGGTCTGAAGCTTAGTTTCCCCTTTGAGACCTGGAAGGTTAAGGGGAGAGCGAGGAGGCCTCGTCCTCGGGGAACGGGAGAGGCCGCAGAGGCCGGGTAGGGGCGGACGGCACTGTCGGCAGGGCCAGAAAGGCCCCATGAGGGAGGACAGAGGCTGAGAGAGGAGGGACAAGAGGGGAGTGTGTGTACCATATGCTTGCCGGGGGCCAGGCGCGCTGGGCCCGGGGCCTGCGTGAGCTTAGGAGGCGCTTGGGGCCCTGAACCCCCTTCTCTTTCCTCCCTGCCCACCCTTCCACGTTCAGGGGATCCCCTGGTCAGGCTGATTTGACACCCAAATAGCAGATGTGCCTCCAGAGCAGAGGTAGATAAACAACCCAGGCCAATGCCAGAGGCAGAATTTGCAAGTGATGGCCCGCTGGTGTGCTTTGTTTGATCCACTTTATTGTTTTTAATTAAATGTTTAGTTATTTATTTTGAGAGAGAGAGAGAGAGAGAGCGTGCGCGAGAAAGAGAGTGAGCGGGAGCAGAGGAAGGGCAGAGAGAGGAGAGGGAGAATCCCAAGCAGACTCCACACAGCACAGAGGGAGGCGGGATCTCACCAACCTGATATCATGACCTGAGCCCACATCAAAGGCCGGACAGTTAGCCGACTGAGCCACCCAGGCTCCCATGATCCATTCTTTTTCTTAAAGCATTCTTTTTTTTTTTTTTTTTTTAAGTTTTTAATGTTTGTTTATTTTTGAGAGACAGAGAGAGACATAGCATGAGCGGGGGAGGGGCAGAGAGCAAGGGAGACACAGAACCCCAAGCAGGCTCCAGGCTCTGAGCTGTCAGCACAGAGCCTGACATGGGGCTTGAACCCACGAGCCATGAGATCATGACTTGAGCCAAAGTCAGCTGCTCAATCGACTGAGCCACCCAGGCGCCCCTCTTAAAGCATTCTGAACTAGTCACCAAAGTTTAAAAACTGGGAGATTTTACAAAAATTCCGGCTTCTCTTGAAAAATGTGGCAACACGGAGCCCCTCCTTCCTTGAGCTCCCAGAGACAAGAGCTGAGGAGCAGCTGCTTCTTCCTGGGTGGGGGGAGGGGGGTGAGGAGGGGTGAGGAGGGATGGGGGGCTTCTTCTCCAGCAGCCCCAGGCCCCCTCCCTTTCACAGTCTCCGAGCTTCTGATCCATAACACAAAAGAAGCAAGACAAGGGTCCCTAACCTCTAAAACTGGCGGGGAAAACAAGGTGGTGGTGGTGGGCAGGGAGGCAAGGACAGAGCCTCACCCTCAGCAAGGCCAGGGCTGCCCCTTGGGGAATAAGGGGGGACAGTGAAAGATGCAGGAGGCAGAAGTTCCCAGCAGCAGCGCGGTTCTGGTCTGGAGGGAGCAAATGGACTGTTTCTGTTTTATAGAGAAACAGCCCCCCCCCAAAGCCCCCCCCAATCACAGGAATTTGGGTCGGAGGCACATACTCGTACTTCCCCGGGTCCAGGAAGGCAGTAACATTGTCGCACGTCTAGGGGGCCGGTGAAAGGAGCGCACTCACAGGCAGGATTTACCTGGGGCGGCTTCCCCAGGAGTAGGCCGAGGAACCGGGGCAGGACAGAGATGGGCAGAGAAGAGAACAGGGTCCATCTCCTTCACAAGGAGGGCCGGACTGACCAGTGAGGACAAGGAGAACATACGTAACAGTTCTCGGCAAGTATTAGGGTTTCAAGCCCAACTGGAATATCTGGATTTGACTGGATGATTGCCGTGGGCAAAAAGTCCCTGCAGATTTCAGCAGCGGAGGCCAGATCCACCCCTGACTTGGCCCACGACGGCCTGAATTCCTATTCCTTGAGCTTCCTCTTAGAACTTATTTCTTTGCCCAGGACCAGAGGAGCTTTCGCACCCCGTGACCTCCAGACAAGGAGCTACCAGATGGATGGGAGCCCCCCTCCCACCCCTTCTTAAAACACCACTATCCCACCGCTAATCTCAACCCTTACCCTCGAAATAAACCTTAGCTGCCCCACACTCCTGGTCTCTGCTCCTTTCTTACGTCTCCACTGTTGTTCTCTGGGCCATTCTGGAAGGGCCGACCGCAGCCCTCAGCTTTGGGAAATGGGCTGGAGGGGGAAGGGCAGGCAGGAAGGCGGGAAGTTCTGGGGGCAGGCGCTGGTCCTGAGGGATGCTTCAGGGATGCTGATGAGTTCTGTCAGAGGCTGGGGAAGCAGGATAGTGAAGAGCGTGGGGCGTGCGCCTCAGGAGGGGAGCTGCTTAGTGGCTCCCGATCTCGCCTCCCTCTCCCTCTGCTTCCAGAAGCCATTTTCTGGTGTCTCTGAAGACACCCAGCTTCCCCCAAACCTTAGTCACGATGAAGGTTGCAGTGGTGGGAATGGGAACAGGGGCGCAGGTGAGCAGGGGGCCGGCTCCTCGCTAACCTGCACCCCGCCTTTCCTCTACAGGGCCAAGTCCCACCCCCCAGCACGCGGGCCCTCCTCTACTTCAGGCGGCTCTGGGAGGTAGGAGACCTCTCACTTTTCAAAGAACTGGGGATCCGGTCATCTGTCCTTCTCGCCACCTCCCTCAAGCCCCAGCCCACCTGTTGCAAAATTCACCCTCTTGTCACTTTTGAGATCTCACTGAAGTACCATCAGAAGCGCTAACACCCTCGGCCTCCCCTACGCTATCTCCGCCTAACCCCCGAACCACACCCAGGCTCACGCCCGCACATCAGCCCCAAACTTTCCACCACGCTGTCATACTCCCTGCTGAGGCCCACTCACCTCTTCTCCCTCCAGGATTTCAAACACAACACCCCTTTCTTGAACTGGAGAGCAATTATTGAGGTAAGGGTGGCAAAGCCTCTTGTCGTGGGGTCGGCTAGCTCAGCTCCGGGGACATGGGATCTAGGCCCTTGGCAATGGCTCTTGGACTCAGTTGTTTACGCTCCCTGCTGAGGGAAGGTGCCTCCCTCCCTTCCCACTCTCCTCCCTGTCTGCAACGCTGAGTGGGGGTGGGGTGGGAGAGAGAAGCTGTGAGTCACTGGAGGAGTTGGGTGGGCGGTCCTCCCTCAGATAAAAGCCGAGGCCAAGGGCCGGGGCCTCCAGAGGCACAGGAACATGAGGCCAGCCACTGTCTCTGCGCTGCTGCTTTTCCTGCTGGGCGTGGCCTGGGTCAGGGGGAGCCACAGCTGGGTGGGTACTGCAGGGTGAGCAAGCGGCGGGACACCAGGTGGGGAAGACACACGGGCCTGGAGCTGGGGTCAACTCTTGGCACTGGAAAAGGGGCTTTAGGGAGGAAGGCTGAGAGAAAATAGGAGGGACGGGGGTAGGGGGGAGAAGGTCAGGTCATGGTCAAGTGCAAGCAGGTGTAGAGGGTCTGAATATCTGGGTTCTGGGAAGGATGGGCAGGACCTCTGGGTCCTGCAGGAGGCCATACCTCAATTCTGTATGGCCAGTGGCCTTTGGGCACTGATGCACAGGTTGCCCAGTCACTCATCCATGTGGGCCAGGCAAGTCCGGCTGGACAGATGGGCCATGCAAAGGGGGAGGTCAAGGCCCTTCGGCTGCTTACTGTCATGCACTCATGAGTGACCAGTGTGGCCATGTCATTTGATGGAAATCTGACTTTTGTTTTTATTTTTTATTTTAGAGAGAGAGAGAGAGAGAGAGTGCAATCAGGGTAGAGGATTAGAGAGAGCAAGCATGAACAGGGCAGAAGGGCAATGAGAGAGAGAGAATCTTAAGCAGGCTCCACGTTCTGCACAGAGCCCAACGAGGGGCTCGATCCCACAACCCCGGGATCATGACCTGAGCCAAAATCAAGACTCTGATGCTCAACTGACTGAGCCACCCAGGCGCCCCAGAAATCTGATTCTTAATGGTTCGCAATTAATTTAATTTAAAAATGCAGACCAAGCAAAAAATGTCCAGAGGCCTGTGGTCAAGCAGTTTGTGACCTCAGTGTTGGGGCTAAAAACCTGTGGGAGTTAAGTGAGAGTTAGGAGGCACATCCTCCTGTGCGTGGGCAGGCGAGAGTGGGGGCTCCAGGTGGCGAAGGGATGGCCGCAGAAACCAAACTCCTCTCCTGCTGCCGAGAATCCTCCTCTTGCCTTGACCGTGGAGGGGAGACGGTGGCGCACTGCGCTGGGTCTCACGAGGCTTCGCGAGCTTCCTGTGTTTCTCCCCTTTCTCTTCCTCTGGCCCAGAGCTAATCTAGCCACCCCGCTTTGCTTCCATTTGCTGAGGGTAAGAGCCTGTCCTCCGGGAACCCTGTGGGAACAGCGTTTGTGAACAGGGATTGTGGGGCCAAGGATGGAGCAGCGCTTGGTTTTGGCAGAAGGCGGGCTGGGCTGAGATGGGCATCCGCCCTGGGGAAGACTGTGGGCACGGCTCCCTGCTCGGTCCCAGGCCAGTCTGCCTCAGCCCCAAGTGTGCAGGTGGGGGCAGTGTTGCCTCGCTCCCCCACACTCAGTGTGGAAATCTGTGCCGTATCTTTCGGGGCCATCAGTTTCCTCCAGGCTCCCTGCCTTCTCTGTAGGTAGCACTACTCACGGACCATGGACAGGGGTGCGGCGTGGTGGGTGTTGGTGCTTCGGCAGGAGGGCCGAGCCTGGGCAACAGGCTGTGAGTCTGGCAGGGCTGAGGACCGTGGACGGAGGTGCCCTAACTGTGGTTCCCTCTCCCTTGCAGGGCGCTGATCCGTCGTCGCTCCAGAAGAGGTCGGGGGGTGCCGGCCAGGTGAGTCTCTCCGCCCTCAGACTGCCTTCAACGGCCCTTGGTCCCTTGCGGTCTTGTTCTCAGGGCTGGCCGCTCTGAAGTTCTCTCTTCTTCACACCCCATTCTGTCGTTTTCTCAGTCTGACGCAGGATGGGAAGAGGTGGCAGCTGTAACTTCTAAGGTAAGACATCTGTCGCTTGGACCTCCGGGTTCAGACCTCACCTCTCCTTGGCCTCCTGCCCTCATCTCCTAAGTAACACTTGAGGAGCTGGGAGAGGTACCAGGGAGGAAGGAGGCAGGGCCGTTCGGGTGAGGACCACAAAGTGGGGTGAGGCTACGGGCTCTGGCTGGCCCAAGAGGATCCTACAGAAAAGAGTGCGTGATGCAGGAGGGAAGGCAGGGGCTTGGAGAAGGTCTGGCCCAGGCAGGGAGGTGGCGTGTTCATTCCACAGCAAAATGCCCTCACCCCTTCTCTCCTGCCCCCACCCCCATTCTCTGGCTTTCTTTCACAGAACAACCATAAACAGAAGGCATACCCTACTCCCTCTGGTGGGCAGTACTCAGCCAAGATCCCCTCAAAGGTAAGACTCCCAAGTGCCCTGTTTCCTCGCTGGGGTCACTACCAGGTTTAGCTGAGGCTGAGTCCTGTTCGTTTTGAAAGTCTGGTCTGCAGGGAGACTCGGGCTCCCTGAGAGCACTTTGGATCGGAGGGTGGAAGGTTCCGTGTTCTTCACACCCACCTGCTCAGGAAAGGTTTTACAAGCGGGCAGTGGCTGCTCTGCATGTGGAGGAGAAAACAGGGAACGAACATCCTCTCAAAGAGGGATATACACTCTTACACACTCATGTGCACAGGGCAAAACAAGCAGCCTTTGCTGTTTTTTTTTTTTTTAATCTTTATTTGAGAGAGAAACAGAGCATGAGCAAGGGAGGGGCAGAGAGAGGGAAGAAGATACAGAATCTGAAGCAGGCTCCAGGCTCCGAGCTGTCAGCACAGAGCCCGACGCAGAGCTCTAACCCACGAACCCTGAGATCATGACCTGAGCTGAAGTCAGACGTTGAATTGACTGAGCCACCTAGGCACCCCCACTTTGCTTTTAGTGTCTGTTCCCTCCACTTCTTTACCTGCTGATTTCATGGAGGGTGGGGGAGAGGAAGGCACACCAGCATTTGGGGGGAGGGGGCTTGCCCAGAAACTTGTGGTTCGTGGGAAAATTAATGCTTCAGTCCACAAAAGAAGTAACAGAAAACAAACTAACAACAAACCCTGAGAGGGGCTCCTGGGTGGCTAAGTTGGTTAAGCGTCTGAGTCGGTTTCAGCTCAGGTCATGATCTCACAGTATGTGAGTTCAAGCCCCACCTTGGGGTCTGCACTGACAGTGTGGAGCCTGCTTGGGATTCTCTCTCTCTTTCTCTCTCAAAATAGACAAATAAACTGAAAAAAAAAATAACAGAAAACAACCCTGAGAATTATATTTCATTCAGTTACAAAGAAAGCCATCTTACAGATTCCATAAATGAGTACTAATTTGGCTGGTGAAAAAAAACCAGGCCCTATTTCCCTCCATCTCTCAGAACAAGGAAGGCCCTGCCCTCAGGGACGGGACTTCTCCTGAGAGATCAGAAGTCATTTACTGACTGGAAGCAGGCGATGGAGCAGCCGGCACCACCTGTGGGTGTCCACTCACCGATTTCTGTCCACCCAGAGGCAGGGGGACACCCACATCCCCTCTTTTCCATCTGCCTGGCCAGCATCTGCTCACCTTGGGTCAGCTGTACTTAGGGTGATAAATCTGCTTTGAAAAACAGTCTGTGGGCTGAACGTCCACAGTCAGACCCAAGGACTTTGGTCTGTGCCCTCCCCTGCTGTTGGGCCCCTCCTGAGCCCTGAGGACGTTGCAGAGGACATGGAAGTCCCTGTCGCCCCACATCACCTCCTCTGATCTTCTCTTTACAGGGGGGAGCCACGCCTTCCTCCTCAGTGAGTACTGGGACAGGGAAAACGTGGCTCATGAGAGAGAGGGTCTGAGGCCACAGGGCTTGCCGGAGACAGGGCGTCGTTGGCTCAGACACTCTCCTTTCCTGCAGGCTTCCCGGGTGCAGCCTGGACTGCTGCAGTGGGTGAAGGTCTGGTAGGTGAGTATCCGAGTGGGCTGCGGAGGGCACGGTCACCCTGCGGGCAGGGCTGGGACCCCAGCATTTGCTTTGCTTTGGGCAGAAGGTCTAAGGGCACTGAGGAGGAGCCGCTCCGGTGGGGTGTGGGGGAAGACTCAGAAGGAAGTGACGGAGGACACTCGGGGAGCATCCTCTGAGGGCCGAGAGCAGGTGTGACAGGGCCAGCCGGGAGGAGAGGTTGAGGAAGGGTCTGCGGTGACTGCAGACAAAGGTGCAGAGGAAGTGAGTCTCCAGGCCAGAAGAGGTAGGAGATGACCTGAGCAGAGCCACAAAATCCGTTCCAGGGAGGAGCAAGAGTGAGGGGACCCACGGGAGAGACAGGTAGGACGCCAGGAAACTCCGGGAGCACCGAGGTTGGATGAAAGGACACCTGATTTCGACAGATTCTGGAGGAGCCACCTGCTACCATTTGCTTTGTTCTCTTTCAGAAAATTACTTCCGGTCACGATGGAGGCCCTGAAAAATGGCAGTCTTCAAGGAGCCCAATCAGGCCCGTCCCCAGCTCCACCCCCCGCCCCGCCCAGTGTCAGGTTTGGTCTAGGTGCTGACACCCGCTTTTTCCAGGTTGGGGACCTGGTCGGTCTGTCCCTTGTCTCTTGCAACCGCACTGTGGTGTCTCCCTGACCAGCAGGCTCATTGGATAAACCCGCCATTTTTCTTCACCTACTCTGTTTTGTGACCTGAAGTCAGTGTGACAGTTCTTCAGAAGAAGCTTCTCCTCCTGAGTTTTGTGGAAATAAAGCCTGAGTCTTGTTTCCCTAAGATTTCTCACACTGTATTCTTTATCGTTGTGCTGATGGTCTGGGTCAGGGAGGATGGAAGTGATTTAGGGGCAGATAATGTGCCTTCCCGCTGAGAGTGGTATACCCAATGCAGGGGGCGGGGAGAGAAGACCTACTGCTGACAAGCGGCAGGTAGTTGATCTCACCGTGCCTCAGTTTCTCCATCTGTAAAAAATTATCTTTGCCCAGTCTGCATCCGAGTGCCATGCCCCTGCAGGTGAGGTCTTCACAGGTGTTTTGCTAGCCTGGAAAAGGCAACTGGGAAGTGATCACATCAGGAGACGGGGGTAAAGAGGCTTTTCAAGAAAGGAGGCCAGTCCCAGTGGGTTAAGAAGGGGGCAAGAACAGGGGCCAGGGGCTAGCAGAGGCTATGCCTTGGCCTTGTAAACACACTGAGGTGTAGATGAACTTCTCTCTAGGAAGTTGCAGGCAGGTGGCTCACACCCAGTGCCTTAGGTCTGTGTCCTTGGGAGGCAGAGGGGGTAGTGGAAACTTCTACTCCATTAACATACCAAGGAAACAGGCAGAGGTCCTTGGTGCAGGTGGAGGCCAGGCTTATCACAGGCCTACAAGCTCTGCAGACAGGACCGGAGAGTCTGTGCTTAGGGTCTTTAAGCCAAAGTCTCATCAAAGCGGCAGAATGTCCCCAAATTAGGGAGTCCCCACCACTCATCTCCAACATCCCTGCAGTGACCCAAAAAGTAAAAGGACAGGAAGCACCTTGCCAGCCTCGGTGACTCCCTCTGAGATCCCAAATTCCCTGAGCACATGGTCCATCTGCCTTGGTCATTGCTCAGCTGACCACACTGACCACAGGGCCTGGCACAGGAGAGGCCTCAAATAGTTGATGAATAAATGAAAGAAACCTGGCCCAAAATGGACTTGGGGAACCCACCTTGATCAAAGCCATCTGGCTGAGAGGAAGATGAGGACTATTCTTATTTTCACACTTGTTCTGAAATTGGGGCTACTGCTTTATACAGACATACCTCATCCGACCGTGCTTTGCGGCTATTACGTTTTTACAAATTGAAGGTTCGCGGCAACCCTGCCCCAAACAAGTCTATTGGCGCCATTTTTTCCAATAGCATTTGCTCACTTTGTGTGTCTCTGTGTTACATTTCGTCAATGCTTGCAACATTTCAAACTTTTTCATTATTCTTACTATTTTTGTTATGGCGGTCTGTGATCGCTGATGTTTGATGTTAGTGCTATAATTATTGTGGGGCAGACACCATTAGCATCACCCATATAAGACGACACACTTGATCTGTAAATGTGTGTGTGTGTGTACTCCACGGATGGCCGTTCCCGTCTCTCTCCCTTCCTTGGGCCTCTCTATTCCCTGAGGCAAAACAATATTAAAATCAGGCCAATTAATAACCCCACACGGCCTCTGAGTGTTCCGGTGAAAGGAATAGTCACACATCTCTACTTGATATCAAAAGCTGGAAATGATTCAGCTTAGCGAGGAAGGCATGTTAAAAACCGAGACAGGCTGAAAGCCAGGCCTCTGGCGTCAGTTAGCCATTTGTGAATTCGAAACAAACGTTCTAGAAGGAAACGAAAAGTACTACTTTAGTGAGCGTGCGAATGACAAGAGAGAAAACAGCCTCGTTGGTGCTGTGGAGAAAGTTGGAGTGTTCTGGACAGAAGATCAAACCAGCCATAGCATTCCCTTAGGTCAGGTCCCATTCAGAGCAGGGCCCTAGTTCTCTTCAGTCCTGTGGAGGCTGAGAGAGGCGGCCAAGCTGCAGGAGACGTGTGTGAAGCCAGCGGACGCTGGCGCAGGGGGTTTAAGGAAGGAAGCCCTCTCCACGACATACAAGTGCAAGGTGAAGCGGCAAGTGCGGAGGTAGACCCTGCAGGAAGTTCTCCAGAAGATCTAGGTGAGATCGCTCACGAACGCGGCTACCCTTAACAACAGATTTTCAATGTAGGCGAAACAGTCTTCTATTGGAAGGAGGTGCCGTCTAGGGCTTCCCTAGCGGGAGAGAAGTCAATGCTTGGCTTGGACAGTTCAAAGGGCAGGGTGGCTCTCTCATTAGGGGTGAATGCAGCCGGTGACTTTAAGTTAAAGCCATTGACTACTCTGAACATTCTGGGGCCCATAAGAATTACCCTCCATCTACTCTGCCTGTGCTCCGAAGAGGCAATGAAAGAGCCTGGATGGAAGCACGTCTGTTTACAACATGGTTTACGAATATTTTAGGTCCACTGCTGAGACCCACCGCTCAGGAAAAAAAAAATTCCTTTCAAAATTTTACTGTTCACTGACAACGCATCTGGTCACCCACGTGCTCTGATAGCTTGTGAATATCATGGGATTCATGTTGTTTTCATGTGCGCCAACACAATACCCCTTCTGCAGCCCATGGACCAAGGAGTGATACTGACTTTCGAGTGTTATTATTTAAGAAAAACATTTTGTAAGGCCACAGCTGCCATAGATGGTGGTTCCTCTGACGGATCAGGGCAAAATACATTGAAAACCTTTTGGAAGGTTCACCGTTCGAGATGCCATGAAGAATGTTTGTGATTCAAGGGAAGAGGTCAAAATAGCAACATGAACAGGAGTCGGGGATGACTTTGAGGGGATCAAGACTCCAGGGGAGGAAGTAATTGTGGATGTGGCGGAAACAGCAAGAAGTGGAGGCTGGAGAGAGGACTGCACTGGTGCAATGTCTTGATCATGCTGAAGGGATGAGGGGGTGCTTCTTAGGAATAAGCAGAGAAAGCAGTTGCTTGGGGCACCTGGGTGGCTCAGTCGGTTAAGTGTCCGACTCTTGATTTCACGGTTTGTGGGACTGAGTCCCGCGTTGGCCTCTGTTCTTACAGTGAGGAGCCTGCTTGAGATTCTCTCTCCCTCTCGGCATGCTCTCTCTCTCTCTCTCTCTCCAAATAAATAAATAAACTTACAAAAAAAAAAAAACAGTGTCTTGAGATGGAGTCTACTCCTGGTGAAGATGCCGTGAAGATGGTTGAAATGACAAGGATTTAGAATATTCCATAAACTTAGTTGATAAAACAGAGGCAGGGTCTGAGAGGACTAACTCTTATTTTGAAGGAAGTTTTATTGTGGGTAAAATGCTATCAAACAGCATCACGTGCTACAGAGGAATCGTTCATGAAAGGCAGGATCAGTGGATGCAGCAAAGTTCAGGGTTGTCTTAAGAAATTTCTACAGTCACCCCCACCTTCAGCAACGACCACCTGGATCAGTCAGCAGCCATGATGTGGAGGCGAGACCCTCCACCAGCAAGAAGATTCTACCTTACCGAAAGCTCAGATGATGGTTAGCATTTTTTTTTGCAATAAAGTATTTAAAAAATTTTAACATTTTTAATTTATTTTTGAAAGAAACAGAGAGTGAGCAGAGGAGGGGCAGAGAGAGAGGGAGGGAGACACAGAATCTGAAGCAGCTTCAAGTTCTGAGCTGTTTTTAGCCCAGAGCCTGAGGCGGGGCTCAAACTCACAAACTTTGAGATCATGACCTGAGCTGAAGTTGGACGCTTAACCAACTGAGTCACCCAAGCACACCAGCAATAAAATATTTTTTAAAATTAAGACACGTACATTGTTTTTTAAAGGCACACCGCCATTGCACAGCTAATAGATACGGCATAGTGTAAACATAACGATATGTTTGAGAAACCAAGCATCATTGGACTCACTGTATTGCACTATTTGCTTTATTGCAGTTTCTGGAACCCAACCTGCAATGTCTCTGAGGTGTGCCTGTCCTCCTCTTGGATTTCAGCTGGGGAGGGAGGGACTTGCAGTGCCTCCTGGAAGCCACAGGGAGGCGAACCCAGCTCCCCCAGAGCAGACGCTCAATTCTTTGGCTGACAGACCGCGGGCTTCCTGGAGTGTGGGTGATGAGTCTGAAACAGCTGGAACTCCGGGCTCCTGGAGTCAGTCCCCGAGGGACAGAGGGAAAAGCTGAGGTGGTCAACATGGTTCTTAGCTCTTGGGGTATTCCTGGTCCAAGGCCAGCTGAAAACTGCCCTTTAAAGTGTCAGGGCACCTGGGTGGCTCAGTCAGTTAAGCGTCCGACTCTTGATTTCAGTTCAGGTCATCCTGATCCTAACCCTAACCCTAACCCTAACCCTAACCCTAACCCTAACCCTAACCATGATCTCATGGTTTGTGGGATTGAGCCAAATGTTGGGCGCTGTGCAGACAGTGTGGAGCCTGCTTGGGATTCTCTGTGTCCCCATCTCTTTCCCCGTCCCTTGCTGTCTCAAAATAAATAAGTAAACTTTAAAAAAGTTTAAAGCTCCACTTGAAGCAGGCAAAGGCCGTCTAGTGTAAAGGACTCTCTAATAAAAGGGCAGAGCATCCCTTTCTCCTTCCTGGGTCTTTGTAGTAGCTTCTTTTTAAATTGATTTTATTTTTTAATGTTTATTTTTGAGAGAGAGAGAAAAACAGATCATGAGCAGGGAGGAGCAGAGAAGGAGACACAGAATCCAAAGCAGGCTCCAGGCTCTGAGCTGACAGCACAGAGCCCCATGCAGGGCTCGAATCCACGAACTGTGAGATCATGACCTGAGCTGAGGTCGGTGTCTTACCCGACTGAGCCACCCAGGTGCCCCTGAAGTAGCTTCTTGACATAGCCCTTGACTTTCATTTTTCCCCCTGAAATCCATTCTCCCATGACAACCAGGAAGGATCCAGGCTCAGAATCCTCCCCAAGTTTTTTTCAGTGGCCCTAGAAGGAAATCTCAACTCCTCACCATGGCTCGGGATGATCTGGCTCTGGCCTCCCTCTCTCCTGTCAACTGGGACCTGCTTCAAGAAGCTCACAAGGAACACTGCTGCTACCATCCCTGGAGCTCAAGATCTTCAGAAGGCTGGAGGCTTCACTGCTTTTGGTCTACCTTCAAGTGCCCTCCCGCAACCAGCTGAAACAAGGATACCTACCCCGGCACGCTCACAGCACCCCCCCTTATATTTTCTTCCCTAACTTGTCATTTGCTGAAGTTATCTTGTTTCTTGATTTTTTTATTAGATTATGATCCATCCACAGATCATGATAAATTCCACAGGACAGGTATCTTAGCCATCTTGAATTCCCAGCACCAAGGCCCAAAGTGGCTGCTCAGTAAGGATTTGCCAAATACAGACTGGAAGGAGGGACCAGAATTAGGTGGGATCAATCAGGAAGTCTTCCTGGGAGAAATGTAACAAGCAAAGGGTACATAGGGACAAAAGGTGGGCGTCAAAGGAAGAAACCAGACCTGCTGGGCAACGTGGCTGCTTTGTAGGGTGTGATGGCAACACTGGCGCAAGCACAGGACGGGAAGGGACGGGGTGTCCCGAGCTCTGCCTCCCATTACCCCAACCTGGACCCCCTTTCTCTTCAAAGATTCTAGGCTTTCCACCTGGGTGTTCACCACGGTCCCAAGGCCCCAGTGTGCATCCCTTCACTCCCGTGTTCCCTCTCTGAACCCAGGAGGCTGGCTCCCAGCCCCTAGGCGTGTCTGTAATGTAGCAATCAGGGCTGGGCCTTGCCTCCTACCCACACTCAAGTTCTGGCAGATTTGGGGTGGGGTGGGGGCAGGCCTGTGGGAAAACAGGGGTTTACTGGTATTCTCAGAGAAGGAACTAGAACATCAACTGGACTTGGAGATGGATTGACGCAGAGCCAGACTGTGACTCTGCCTGATGCCATTAACCCTACGTGATGCATCCAAAGCACTGCTGAAATCCGGTGACTCTCCTGCCGCCCATTACCCAAACCGCTGATGGTGAGGATCCCCAAGCCCTCCCTCCTCCCACTTGCCCAACCATTGGACACCGGGCACTAGCAAGGAATACAGACCCACTGGGGCAGTATAGGGACACTAGATTCTAAAGTTAGCTCTTAGAGCATAAACCATGGAAGGTCAAATTGTCCTTGAAGATCAGCAGGAAGGTACCAAATGGAAACAAAGCAGCCCAACCCAGCCCAGCCAGGATTGCTTTGGCTGTGCACACTGTGTTCAGAGGCAGTACGCGAAAGTACCTGTCTATAAACACCAAACTGGAAAGACAGAACTGGAACTAGCAGATGGTCTATAAATACACACTTGAGGGGCATCTGGGTCGCTCAGTCGATTGAGCATCCGACTTTGACTCAGGTCATGATCTTGTGGTTTGTGAGTTCAAGCCCCGACTCAGGCTCTGTTCTGTTGGCCCTCTCTTTACCCCTCCCCCCACCACTTGCGCTCTCCCCAGTATAAATAAATATTAGAAAAATAATGCACACTTGGTGAGGCAAGGTGTTCCCACTACAAGAGACACCTGGAGTCGGAGGCAGTTGCCAGTTCATTCTGGGGCACATGCTTGTTGAGGGCCATTAATCTCTTTAAAAATGTTTATATATTTTTTAAATGTTTATTTCTGAGAGAGAGACAGACAGAGACAGAGACAGAGTGCAAGTGGATGAAGGGCAGAGAGAGAGAGAGGGAGACACAGAATCCAGAGCAGGCTCTGGACTCTGAGCTGTCAGCATAGAGTCCGAACTCACGGACTACAAGATCATGACCTGAGTCGAAGTCGGATGTTCAACTGACGGAGCCACCCAGGCGCCCCGAGGGCCACTAATCTCTTAATTCTCTGTCTCCATGTTGTCAAGAGTGTTGCCAGGTTAACTCACTTGCTTGGAGCTGCCCTCTCTGGCTATGCAGGCCGCATGCCACAAGAGGACACCTGGGGAATGGATGGGGTTACATGCGGCCTGCCCCCAACTCTCTAAACAGCTCTAATTCATGTCAGGTGCCACGTGGGCTGGCCAAGGCCCTTTGTAGGACCTACTCCACAGTCCGGCAAAGGAGCACTACAGGGCAGGCCCTGGAATCCTGGCCTTCCCATGCACTGGCTGTGTGACCGTGGGTAAGTTACTTAACCTCTCCATGCCGTGGTGCCCCTGCCTGTAGAATGTGGGTAATTATAGTATCTGCCTCCCAGAATCACTGTGCTATTTCAACGTTCTCATTCCTCTAGAGCACTTAGCACAGAGCCTGCCACATAACAAGACATCAATAAATTAGCTAACATCCTTAGCAGCATTAGCATGAGGTGGGGAGGAAAACATCGGGAGGCTGATTTATTACAAAAGAAGTCTGGAGCCAAACAGATGATGTGTTCGGATTGTCTGTTGCTTTGGATCTCACAGGGCAAGGTGTTCCTCCATGACGTGCCTAACTGAAAGTGGGTTCTACAGTAATGGTTCCCTTTGTGCATCCTTCCTTCCCTCTGGGCTCCTGGAGCTGACCCTTTGCTGACACAAGGGTGGCTAATGAGCTCCTTCAGTGACTGTTAATTAATTAGTAAGAATTCACTACACATAAAAACCTGTGTCCTCCAGAAAACCTTCTGGGAGGTGCTCCACCCATCCCTGTCACTTTCTCACTCGTCCCCTCCAGTAGCACCAACTGTATAGGACAGCCACTGTCACCTGGTCACCTGTGCTCAGTGTTCCTTGAACACTGTCTCTTCAGGTGGCTCTACAAAGGGTGATGCATTATTATAAAAACAGAGGAGGCTTCCTGAGGCTACAGAGAGGCCAAGATTGGGGGGTGGGGGAAGCAGGGGAACTGAGCCGAACGCCAGCTTCTGGGGTCCTACAGGTCACTTGTGAGTGCCAGGTACCCCTCTACCCCAGGCCTACCATCCATGCACACTGCACCAGGTCGGAGTGAAGAGGCTTGCTCTTAAATAAGGTGTTGCTTTGTTCTGGCAGTGCCAGGCTGTGTTCTGACACCTCCCTATTACACCAGGAACTGGCTGGGCCACCTGGACCTCATAGTAGAGAAGGTGGCTTGATTAGGATATTTTGTCATTTAGAAGTGATAAAGCTCCCAAGCTGGGGAGTGGGGCAGGGGGGTGCGATAAGCTCAATGTTATGGAGAAGGCGCTCAAAGTTCAGGATCTAGCTCTTTTCTCCAATTGGGTATCTTTAAGATCCGCTTTGTGTTTTGTGTTCTTTTCCTTTCCCCCTATGTTCTCTGTTCTTTGTTTTCTTAGCTCAAGATAGTCATGTCTTTGAAGACCCAAGGGTTAAAGATGGGCAGCTGGCTAAGGGATAAAGGAGGAAAGTGTACAACTTGGTGGAAGGATGCCTGATCTCTAACATATCCAATCTAACAAATGCTGGCTCTGCCTGTACTCTGTGGAAGGCATGGCATAGGGGCATATAAAGGGTTTAAGATACAGTTCTTGGCCACAAGGAACTTATGACCTGAGAGAGAAGTAAGAGAAGAGCATGAGTTACCCTAGGTACAATGGCAGAGAGAAACAAATGAATCGTTATGGCAATCCCAAGAAGGGAAGGGTACGGGGAGGGTCAGGGAGGGTAGTGAGGGATGATGGGAAAAACCAGGGAAGCTTCATCCAAGATGGATGTTGGGTTCTGAGAACTGGAGATGATAGACGATAGCATGGGAAGACGATTGGAGGACAAAGAAGGGTAGATTTGGTAGGGAGTCCAGTTTGGTCAGAATGTGGAAATATGTGCAAAGTTGGAAAAGGCAGGTTGAGGCCAGAGCATGAAAGGACTTCAGTGCCAGTCTGGGGAGTTTATACAGAATTGGGTAGGGTGGGAAAAAGCCTGAATTATAAGAGCAGAATGAAGGATAGAAGGGAAAGAGACAAAGGCAAAAGGAGAGGTTGCTTGGGTGACACTGCCAATCCCTTGGAGGGACAGGTTCAACCTGTCTCCATCCCAGCTCCATTTGCATGAAGCACCCCATTGCCATCTCACCTTCCTAGCACCTGGGGCAGAATGTGAATTGAGAAATCCAAGATAAGTGGGGAACAGTCTACACCTCCTGCTCCCAGAGCCCCGGGGGTGGGCGATGGGATCTGGGGGTGAGTCAGTGGGGTGGGGACCCCATTTCTGCTCACATCCACCTCCCTGGGAATATAAAGGGCAAGCAGGGAGGCCCCGCCTCAGAGCACCCCAAACCTGACACCATGAAGGTCCCAGTTCTTCCTGCTGTGGTTCTCCTCTCCCTTCTGGCGCTCCACTCTGCTCAGGGTGCCTCCCTGGGTACTTCCGAGGTGAGCACGTCACCTGGATTCTCTTGTTCTTACCTATTGCCTCCCTCAGTCCTCCATTTCTTTACCTGTATGCTTTACTGGATGCATGGCTCCTATTTTTGGACACGATCAGAGGCTGGACGAAAAGCAGGGGCTCTGAGGAAGGGAAGAAAGGAGGAAGAATCAAAGTATTCCTAGGAAGATATGTAGATGGATGTGCTTTATTTCTGGAAGGGATGGTGAGAGTATGGGCGGAGGCTGGACAACTGAATCCTGGGAGGAGATAGGGGTTGACGTTGGTTGTGTGGGCTCAGCCTCGCCTGTGTTTCCTTTGTCTCCCAGGGAATGCCTTCCAGGAGACTGGAAGCTTCCTCCTGTCTCTGGAGCCCAGGCCATAGCAAGGATCCCTAGGTGGCAGTCTCCAGTCAGGAGGAAGCCAGAGGCCCCTCTCTCCCCATCTTCTCCCAAGGCTGGGGAAGGGTGTCCGTGCTGAATTTAAAAGTCTAAGATGGCATCACAGGCACAATTGCTTGGGATCTAAAAGGGAAGTCAGTGAGCAGGCAGGCCGGTGGATCCCAGGGGAGGTGGAGGGACCCCACCTAGTGGAAAAAGGGACAGTCCCTCTGACTGGCTAAGCAGGAAAATGTACCTGGTGTGGCCAGAGTTTTAAAATTTTCAGGGGAAACCTGGAATTTTATTTGTGTCTTCCTACTAATAAAAAATGTGTTATTAAAATTAAAAAAGCAAAGAAGCCAAACCACTATAAGAGCTAAACATTTGGGTCTAGCCTATTGGGTACCTGTTTGTGGCTTCTGTCATGGGAAGGAAGAAATAAGGGACAATGAAGCCGGGCTACTAAAGCAGGGCAAGCAGCGAGATGGGCTGCGCTGAGGTCTGGGGAAGCGCCTGCAGGGGGAGGGAAATGGTGACTCTGACTTTGGTGGCAATAAAGTCACAAAGGAAATGAACCTCAATCAGTTAAAGGCAGGCAGGGCACCTTGGCGGCCTGGCTCCTGCCTGTGTGCTAACCTCCCCCACCCAGCTCTACAGGGTGAGCAGAGGTGTCTCAAGAACACCCCAAGTCAACTATGCAGCAACATGAGCTTGGTCTTCTTGGCAGGAGCCATCTCTTCTCTGCCCTTGGCACCTGCTGCCCATCAGGGGAAGTCCTGGGCTTTAGCTTCTCCCCACGCCACTCTCCAATCCCTTCTCTCCACCGTGCACATCCATCCACTATCTGTCTCACTGGAACAGAGCAGATTATCTGAGGCCTCACAGAGGAGAACGGGCTAACTCCTCGGGAGGAAGGCAAGACTGGCAGAGAGGGTTTGGGGACAAGGACTTGCCATTATCTAACCATCTGGCTCTCTCCCCTTTGCTTTCCAGGAAGAAACCACCATTGGTAACTATGCAGCAGGCCCTGAGGTAAACAACCTGCTCTCCCCCTCACCCCCCTCCAGTGTGAGTCTGTGCCCTCCTCCTCATGCTCCTTAGCCACTCCTACAATGCCCTGTCTCTCTACCTAGAACTTTAACGCTCAGTTCTTGAACATCGACAAGTTGCGTGCTGTAAGTACCATTCTCTAATGCTGCCCCCCAATATCCACATCATAAAGGAGATCAGTGACTTGGTAGAGAGCTTGTAAAGACACCATGGACACCTCCCCTTTTTTAGGGGACCAGGGGCTGATCTCTGTCCTCCCCTGGAACTGACTGTCTTCCTGTCTCTGTCTCCACAGGCTCTTAAGCCCGATGAATTCCTGAACTGGCATGCCCTCTTTGAGGTAAGTGCATGGTCACCCCTTCCTCTCCTTGACCGTTTGCAGCCTTTCCAGGGTAGGGTCGACACATTCTAGTTCTAGGCCTTTTGGCTCTTTCCTGAGTTCTGGAAGGGAGGAATTGCCTTGCTTGAATGTTGCCCATCCGGAGAAAGTTTCTTCAGGAGGCTGACATGGCCCCGCTTCTTTTGCTAACGAGGTGGGGGAGCAGGGCCATGAAGACAGGTCCAGAGAAGGCAGAACTTAATCAGTCAAGAGTTTATTTGAACCCCTATATCATCTATGAAGAAACTGGGGTTCTCAGCTGGTGGGATTGCCCACACTTAGAAGGCGAAGTCGGTGACAGTGTGGGCTTTAGAGCCTGTGTCATGAGACTGCACGTATTTGCTACGTGTTCACACACAAATACCTTCAGCCTCTGAACCTCAGACTGATAACACCGTCATCACTACTGACAGCTCATTCGCTGAGGGTTTACCGATCCATGTTCACCTGACCTGTAACACATCACTCTTATTCTTTCTTTTCTCTTTTAGTCTATCAAAAAGAAACTTCCTTTCCTCAACTGGGATGCCTTTCCAAAGGTAAGAGGAGGTGGGCAGTAGGAGGATAGAAGTCGGTGGTGAGGGAAGAAGCAGATGACCTGGGAGGAAGGGCGAGGACAGGTGACGAGATGAACCTTCCTATCACTAAAGTTAAGGGAATCTCAGCTACTGTCTTTAGAGAATAAGACCTTAGATCAGTGTGAAGATTCCTCTCGACCGCTGCCCCATCCTGTTCTGGGCTTCATGGGGGACTCCAGCTCCCCGTACCCGAGGGTCCCCAATCCGACCGTGCCCTCTCTCCCTCCAGCTGAAGGGTTTGAGGAGTGCAACTCCCGATGCCCAGTGACTGTTCTCTTCAAGACCCAGCACTGCTGACACCCACTGGAAGAGGGGCTAAGTGTGGGATCCGATCACCATCTTGTCATCACTCTCTCCGGGCTCAGTGACACCAATAAAATGTTTTCCAACCTAACAGTCCGGTATCTGCGTCTGTCCTTATCCCACCGGGCTCTAGAAGGGAATCAGGATGAAGTAGCCTCCAAGGCTGGGAGGCAGAACTCTTGAATACTGAGAGGGTAGTAAGCACTGATGACGGAGGAAGTGGGAAGGGCTTGTCAAGATGGCAAGAGATGCCGTGTGTCCTAGGTCCTCAGGACTGGCTGACATACTTGAGGAGCACGAGGCTGCCCGTTGCTTGCTGGGATCCCCATAATCTTAGCAAGGGGGTCTTATTCCTTAGCAAGGAATCACACCTGCTCCCTGAGCCACTGGTGCCCTCCCCGACCTGCCTTCTGAGATCCGGATTCCTTTGGTGGTGGCATTGGTACAACAGACCCATCTGGAAGCCAAGGCTCAGGACCTAGCGGAAATCATACAAGCTCATCTAAAATCCATTTTTTTTTTTCAGAATTAAGTAGGTTATAACCTATAAATAAAGAAAACTAGTGACGTGACCCTGGGCCTTTCTAAATCTCCACTTCTTTATCTGGGGAACGAGTGTGGACATAAACAAAAATGATAATAACTACCCTGTGGCGTTGTTCTGAAAGTCAAGAGAGATAAGGTGTGTAAAGCCCCTTGCACAGGGCTGGGCATACAGTAGGTGCTCAACAATGATGCATTCCCTCCATTCCCCCAGAGAGCTGCCACAATGACCCAGAATCATGATTTGCTTAGTCACCAGTCCATCCATCCCACCACGAACTGCAAAGGTCTTGAAACACGAAATGGACTAATACATTTCAGTTCTGCACACATATTCTGCGTGGGATCCCTGTGTCTGCTCTGTGTTCTTAAAATGCTGAATTAGTTGGAATTAATTCTCTTGAAAACTGAGAAAATCCGAGAGCAATGGACTTGCGACGGGCTTAAATCAAAGTTAACAGCTCCCCTCTTTACAGGACATGGTCTCCAGGTCAGTAAAATCCCACTCTGCGAATTTCACTTACTTACATTGCCTTTTGGCCTACACGAGCTACCGAGTTTGCAAACTATGGCCTGTAGCTTACTCGACAAAGTGGACTACAAAGGGAAATTAAACGTGGAGGGAAGCTAAAACCTCCTTCTCTCTGCCATTCTCTGGCTGGGCTAAGAAATAAACTGACCTAAGACAGATTAATGGGAGAAATGCATACAAAGTTATTTAATATATTTTTACACATATACAGGAAGCTTGAGAAGGAAAATGAAGACTCAGAGGAGCCATTAGGCCCAAAAGCTCATATACCTTTTTACATGAAGGATGACAGACTGTGGGGATGTGACAAAACAAAGGGGCTTGGACTATGGGGACTACGCTTGTGGGATGTGGGATAGCGACTAGGAAATAAATGGGGGAAGTGAATGGAAAATAAGGGTTATTTTAGTAGCTTTGTTTATACAGACTGGAGTTGACTCCAGGTCTCGGCTGATAAGAATGTTCTTCTCTTCCTGGTACCGGTAGGGCACCTTTCTCAAGGAAAATTTTATGACCTGCTTCTAGGTAGAAAGGGCAAGGTCAGAGAGTCCTTCCTGCAGCTGCTGTTTCTCAACGCCTTCAGCTTACAAGCAGTGTAGTTTGGGGGGTGGCGTGTTCCGAACCCCTTCACTTGGTTCCTGTTTACGAAGAGTTTCCGAACTAGACAAACAAGACATGTCAATGTTGCTTTGACCCTTCCTTCTGGCTAATGAGTAATAATAGACACACACATATCAGTGAGATATAGCTTATATACGGGATCATCAGCAGAAAAGAAAAAGATGGAGGCTGCTCAAATGCCACAATCAATTAAAATATTAGCAAAGATCGCTCTGAATTTGGTGAGATTGGAATGAGAGGAGAGGAGGAAGGAGGGGAGGTCCTTAAGATGCACGTACTGAGTGGCTGGGTTTTCGGGGAGGCACAGAGTCATGACACACAAGTCAAGAGCATCTTTGAGATAAAGCAGTAGTTCTCAAAGTGTAGGCCTGGGATCAGCAGCATCAGCATTACCTGGGAACTTACGAGAAGCACAAACTTTGGGCTCCACCCCGTATCTATGAGATCAGAAAGTGGGGGTAGGGCACAGCAATCTGTGCCTTAACAAGCCCTCTAGATGATTCTGATGCACTATAGCTTCAGAACCACTGAGAAGAGGAAAGCCAGAGAATGATTAATGTAAAAATCAGCACAGCATCATCTCCTTAGAGGGAGAGACCGCCCCGTGATAGGGGAGCGGCACCCGGAGGGGTGGTGACACTATTCATGTTTTTATTTTCTCCTTAGGTATATTGTTGTGGAGGAAAAATATCGTTTAGTTCTACCCTTCTAGGTCTGGGCTAAGTCTCTGTAACAAAAGACAGATTGACAAGAGAAAGGCACACACGTTTATCGAATATAAATTTTACACGACACAGGCGCCTTCATAAGGAAACGAAGGCCTGAAGAAGCAGTTAAAGCTGTGTGTTTTGGTGCCAGGTTTGATGAAGACTGGAGTCCTGGAAACATGCGCTGGGATGAAGGCGGTATACAGTCAGTGTGGTAAACTGAGAGAAACTTAGCAAGGCTTGTTCACCCAGATTCCTCTTGCGGGGCAGGGGGGCTCCATCTTGGAGATAAAGATGGTCCCTCCCTCAGGGCATAGGGAAGGTACTTTTCACACAAGGGGCTCCTTCAGGGGGAGGTCAGAGAGTCCTTCCTGCATCTATGTTCTCAAATTATTTCAGTTTGAAATAGTCAATTTGCCAAGGCACCATATTTGGGGGTAACGTGTCCTGAACTGTCAGTATACACTTTATACACACGTATGCAGTATTTCACAGTAAGAGCTGCTAAAACAAGAGACTATCTTTGAGTAACTTGTGAGTGCAAGGAATACAGGGTGAAGTAATAATTTCACTCTAAGAGGACTGGAGTCCTAAGGGGAAAAAAGAAGTGTACACATGTCTGTGTAAATGAGTGATGGATGTATTCTAGCTCAAAGGAAACTGACAAAAACACCCCGCCACTGGCCAGGCGATTCAGAAGATTCAAAGAATGGAAGACGAGACCCCCTATTTTCTGTGGAATGTGTAGATGAGGAAGAAGCCAGGACCTAGTCATGCTTCATACAAACAGCAAGAGCATCTTGGGTGGATACTGTGCCACCCATTAAACAGGATGTTAAGACATATGTTGCGATATGGAACAATCTCTAAGATATAGTAAAAATGAAAACAGAAAGAAACAGAGCAGTGGAATAGTATGTTAATAAATGACAATACAAATACGTGTTTTGACATGCACAAAATATCTCTAGAACAAAACTCAAGAAGTAACAGCGATCACCTCTGGGGACTGATGTACTTTCACTGTGAGTCCTTCTGGATTTTATGAAAAAAATGTTTTTTTACTTTGTGCATTCTTACATATTCAAAATAATATGTTAAAGAACTAAAACTCTCTAACAACCCTTTGCGTTTAAGGAAACAGGCCCGGGGTGGCTCAGTCGGTTAAGCGTCCAACTTCAGCTCAGGTGATGATCTCATGGTTCTTGAGATTCAGCCTAGTGTGATAGTGATGATAGCACAGAGCCTGCTTAGGATTCTCTGTTTCCTTCCCTCTCTGTGCCTCCCCCACTCACTCTCTCTCTCAAAAATAAACGTTAAAAAAAACAGCATTAAGGGCACAGGCCCCAGCCCATGCCTGAACTACCCCAGACTGGGCACTTCTTATCGAAACAATAAAATCAATTTCCCATACATTTCCCGTCCCTCTTTGTTTCTCAGTGTGGTCCGTGGACCAGCAGCATTCACATCACCTGGCTTGTGAGACATTCAGAACCTCAGCCCACCTCAGAGTTGACGAATCAGAATGTGCATTTTAGGGGCACCTGGGTGGCTCAGTTGGTTAAGCATCCAGCTTCGGCTCAGGTCATGATCTCACAGTTCGTGGCTTCGAGCCCCGCATCAGGCTCTGTGCTGACAGCTCAGAGCCTGGAGCCTGCTTCGGATTCTGTGTCTCCCTCTCTCTCTGACCCTCCCCTGCTCGCACTATCTCTCTCTGTCTCTCAAAAATAAATAAAAAACATTAAAAAAAAGAATGTGCATTTTAACAAGACACCCCCTCCCCACGTGGCTCATATGCACAGTAAAGTTTGAGAAGCAGTGCCTGAGGCATCATGTTAAGTGCTGTGTAGAAATGTCTTCAAGGAGCTTATGATCTGGCTGAAGGTAAAGTACACAGATAGAAAGTGCTGGAAACCACTAGAAAAGATGTGTTTAAATGCAGCAGAAGGGAGAAATTCCTCTTGAGTCAGGGTAAGAAAACTAGGGGAAGTAACTTTTCATCTGGGCATTCACAATGGGACTAAAAAACTACGATTTGATTTTACTCATATCTAGAATTTAAGAAAGAAAACAAATGATTATAGGGGGGAAAAAGAGAGAGGCAAACCAAGAACAGACTCTTAGCTAGAGAGCACAAACTGATGGTTGCCAGAGGAGAGGTGAGTCGGATGGGTGATGGGGATTAAGAAGTGTACTTGTGGGGCACCCGGGTGGCTCAGTGGGTTAAGCGTCCGACTTCAGCTCAGGTCATGATCTCACGGTTCAGAGTTTGAGCCCCGCATCTGTTAACAGCAGAGAGTCCGCTTCAGATCCTCTGTCTGCCCCTTCCCCGTTTACTCTGTCTCTCTCTCTCTCTCTCTCTCTCAAAAATAAACATTAAAAAAAAAGTGCACTTGTGACAAGCACCAGGTGATGTATATAAGTGATGAATCATTAAATTGGACACCTGCAACTAATATACTACTGTTAACTAACTGGAATTTAAAAACTTAACTTAAAAAATAATTTAAAAAACCCAACAATAATAAATTCTTTGGTTACCTTTAGAGGCTGCCAGGGAGCAAATCATTATTTTGAGAACGGGTAAATAAAGGGAATAGATGAAGCATTATTCTCTTTTTTGTATAAACGTACCTCAGGGCAAACCAACAATTTTTCTTACAAAGGGATTTGCAATTAGTAAAAGCAAAAATGGGATAATGGAATGTTACCGCTTTTGCAAAACTTAATAAAATAGTGGATTGAGGCTGGCGACAATGACTGTTAAAACCTGCAGGTGAAACCCAGACAGGGCACTTAGAGCAGTGAGGTCAGGCTGACAAGCTGTGAACCCGTGGATCCATCCTACAAGACTACAGCAAGGAGGTTAGCCTCTGCAGATCAGATACGAGGGGAGGAGATCAGCACTGGGAAGGATTCTTGCCAAACATCAACCCCAGCTCTGATTAAACCTCTGGAATCTGGATCTAACTACCCGTTTGCACAGGGAAACAGGTACAGAGAACCTGGTAAAGGGTTCCATGGAGAAGAAATTAGCCAACCTCCCCTCCTCCCTGCCACCTACATTTCCCATGGGAAATTCTAAAGTCCTAATAATAATTCAAGTTTCTTCAATAAAAAAGTTGTAGAAAAAAAAGAGGTGGGGCAAGGAACAAAGATAAAAACAAATTGAAGGACCATACATGTAAATTCAATATATAGATCTTATTGGTATCCTGACTTGACAAATCAACCAAAAAAAAAAAAAAGATTTATGAGATGATAAAATCTTAACAGTGATGGAGTGATACTGAGAAATTATTCATCTCTTTCAAATATGAGATGGTATGGTAGTTATTTTTTTAAAATTTTTTGTATTATTTATTTTTGAGAGACAGAGAGACAGAGTGTGGGCAGGGTAGGAGTAGAGAGACACAAAGACACAGAATCTGAAGCAGGCTCCAGGCTCTGAGCTGTCAGCATAGAGCTGGACACAGGGCTCAAGCCCATGAACCATGAGATCATGATCTGATCCGAGGTTGGGCATTTAACCAACTGAGCCACCCAGGCAACCCTGTAGTTATGTTTTTTAAAAAAGCATCTTTACCTTAGAGATACATAATGATGAATTTACAGATGAATGATAAACTGCTTGGGATCTAATCTAATGGGGCGAGTATGTTGGGGTATATGTAGAAAACAAGGTTGGTAACACCTGAAGCTAAGTGATGGATCCACAAGGGTTCACTATACTACCTTTTCTAACTTTTGTTATGTTCTGAAACTTTCCATGATAAAAGTTTTAAAAAATCTTTTTTAAAAAAGCATTCTTCTCAAAGCTAGAACAAACTATCTCAAAATTCATATGGAACCACAAAAGACCCTGAATAGCCAAAGTAATATTGAAGAAGAAAACCAAAACGGGAGGCATCACAACCCCAGACTCTAGCCTCTACTACAAAGCTGTCATCATCAAGACACTATGGTATTGGCACAAAAACAGACACATAGGCCAATGAAATAGAATAGAGAACCCAGAACTGGACCCACAAGTATATGGTCAATTAATCTTTGACAAAGCAGGAAAGAGTGTCCAATGGAAAAAAGACAGCCTCTTCAACAGGTGGTGTTGGGAGTGCTGGACAACAACATGTAGAAAAATGAAATTAGACCACTTCCTGACACCATTCACAAAAATAAACTCAAAATGGATAAAGGATCTGAATTTGAGACAGGAAACCATAAAAACCCTTGAGGAAAAAGCAGGAAATAGCCTCCTAGACCTCAATCGCAGCAATTTCTTCCTCGACACATCCCCAGAGGCAAGGGAATCAAGAATAAAAATAAACTACTGGGACCTCATCAAGATAAAAAGCTTCAGCAAGGCAAAGGAAACAATCAAAAAAACTAATAGGCAACTGACAGAATGGGAAAAGATAGTGGCAAATGGCATATCAGATAAAGGGCTAGTATCCAAAATATACAAGGAGCTCACTAAACTCCATACACGAAAAATGAATGATCCAGTGAAGAAATGGGCAGAAGACATAAACAGACACTTCTTGAAGGAGGACATCCAGGTGGCCTACAGACACATGAAACGATGCTCAACATCACTCATCATCAGGAAAACACAAATCAAAACCACACTGAGATACCACCTCACACCGGTCAGAGTCGCTAAAATGAACAAATCAAGAGACTATAGATGCTGGCGAGGGTGTGGAGAGACGGGCACCCTCCTACACTGTTGGTGGGAATGTAAACTGGTGCAGCCGCTCTGGAAAACAGTGTGGAGGCTCCTCAAAAAACTATCCATAGAACTCCCCTATGACCCAGCAATAGCACTGCT
>PISW01010930.1:0-44860 GCA_004023785.1 Mungos mungo
ATGGGCGATGGTGGAAGCAGGAGTTGGTAGGCCTGATGGGCCCTCAGCCAGGACCTTGTGATCCACTGGTGAGGGCCCTTGGAGGATCCCTCCAGCGCCCTGGAGCAGTTCTCAAACTGTAGCATGCTTCCGATGATGGGCTCGTCCAAACAGAGGTCACTGGGCTCCACCCCCAGAGTTTCTGAGGCAGGCTGGGAAAGAGTGAGAATCTGCACTTACAACAAATTCTAGGTGTGGCTGAGGCTGACGATACCAGAACTCACTCTGAGAACCTCTATCCCAGAAAACATGGATTTCTTGTGATCGTGAGAAATTTGCATTTTGGAGAGGTTAAATTATGTGTCTAGAGTTAAACAACGAATAACCGAACAGTGAGGTCCACATGCAGATTGGCCAGGCTTGAAACCCCTGACCTTTCTGCTCCTGTGTGTGTTGTCATGGATGAAGAGGGATCCCGGCAGGAGACAACATAAAACTCACTTTCTCAGGCTGTAGAGACCACATGTGGGTGAATCAGATTCCTTCTCCAGACCCTGCACCCTTCCTACAATCGCTTGATCAGGGTGGCACCTCACCACACTCAGAAGCTTCTGTTTCTCCCTGGGGAATTTTGTAGATTGGGATGGAAAGACCTCTTTTGTATCCGGACTGGAACATGGAAAATTCAGGAACTCTTGGTCATCCTTTTCTGGATATATGTGCAGAGGCCTCTACTGCAGAGAAGCATGACTCAGTACTGTGGGGAAAAGGCACAAAAGTATGAAGAGCCCCCCGCATGCACCTCACCGCCACCCCTCGACCCAGTCCTGACTCCAGTCTGGAGGCCTGCAGCCTCTCCACTCTTGGTTACTGTGAAATGACCTAATGAGCTTCTACTAATCCTTTTTCCCTGCTGACTCCCTGCTGCCCCAGCCCAGCCTTCACTCTTTCTTTTAAGCTGCCTCGAGGTAGGTCTTCCGTTACTTACAACCAATAGCTTTTTATAACATATATCGTGCACGTACTCTGCAGATCTTTCGAGACTGGCATTCTGTTTGAAGGATCCATCCATCATCTCAAAGCAAGTCATAATGACCACTTTATTGGTCATTTTTGGCAAGGAGGATCGTGGTAGCCGAGATGTGTGCCAACGCCTCCATTGTTTTCTTTTCTTCCTCTTCGGAAAGAGTGAGGAGCGTGCGTAAGTATGTACGTGGGAGAGAGCGGGAGGGTTCTCTAGCGTTGTACACACAGACACAGACCAATCTTTGATCCGTGCCTTCCTCAGAGCCAGGCCCCCCGAGCTTCCCCTCCACGTTGCCCTGGACGACTGTGCACACAACATTCTGCCCTTGGGAGTCCTCCCTGGGCTTGCGAGCACAGAGCACCATGAGGAGAGTCTGTTTCCCTACACTCCCGAAGTGAGTTTCTCCCTCAAGAAAGGCCAAAATAACACCATCAATCAAGCAGGCTTGTTGTTCTTTTTCAAAAGCTCACGTCCACGGAGTTGGGATTAGCACCGGGTCACTGCCCCACGCAGAGCCACCCACATAGTGCTCATCAGGCCCCCTGGCCGGTCAGGAAGCCATGACTCAGCTGGAGAAGCCAACTGAGTTGTGAGGTCTTTTAAGGGTAATTTAGCTGCACGGAGAAGTGCTGATTTATTCTTTTTTCCTCCCCCAGATAATGGACACTGTACCTCAGTGTTCCTGGCCCCGCGACAGGGCTGTGAGCACACTGACATTCCTCCACCCTCCCTCCCAGGCTGTGGCCTGAAACATCTTTGCCCATAGCTTCGGAACTCAGCTTTTCTTTTCCCTTGATTCTCTTCCACTCCAGCTCATGCTGCCTGTGAAGAGAACCAGGAATACGCAAGCCCAAACAGAAGCAGGTCAAGTTTAGATTGGAGCAGGAAATGGCCTGGGATAACCGTCTCTCACAAAGTGGTAGATATGATGTAATGCACCATGAGTTGCGGGGGTGGGGTGGGGTGGTGAGGGGGTTTGGGGGAGTGAGGTTAAGCAGATGAGCAATAACAGGGGCACCAAGTACAGCTCTGCCAAGCTCTATCTTGTACACTTCCAGGGGACACTCTAGACTGTGGTATGGATGGCACCCCCCACATTATACAGCATGCCACCTCTGCCCTATCTACCTTAATCTGATTCATCCCTTTGTCTCTGCTTAAAAAAAGTAGAAGTTTTAAAAGAAATGATTCATCACAAATGTTTCCATTGTATGATAAGCCAACAAGGATTAAGGCCCGGGGGGGGGGGGGCAGTATTACCCAAAGAGCCAATGGTGTGTTGGAGCACACATACATAGTTTGCGAGAGCCGATTCTTAGTTTTTCTATCCACCTATGTGTTTAGTGACTTCACACTGCTAGCTTGAAATCAACCACGGTGGGTTATTTACAGAAAGTGGCAAGTGGCATAAATCAGGGTCCTATTACCCGCTTTGAGAACCAGCTGTTTAGCATTTAACAGCACACCACTAGGCACTGGCCATCTCCTGCCCTGAGTTCTTGATTTCTATCAGGACTAGAATTACTTAAAAATGTCTTTATTTTCATATTTTCTCTCTTAAATGAAATCGTTGCTTGATGTAGCCCATAAAAGCCCCCATCATCATAGCCCAGCCTCACCTGAGACCCAGCCTTGTGGTGTCTTTAATCCTTCGTTGATGAATGGCTAAGGCAGCCAGTTAAATTCTGTCTACACGAAATGCATTACCACCAAGTGACATTTGACAGATAGACTGTGCTCTATAAATGTTTTCAGGGGAGTGGTTGCATAATCCGTTAAGTTTTTATAATTGGCTGCTTTGTAAATCAGAAAAAGTAAGTTCATAATGAATTCAACTCAGCTTTTCTAAAATTCGCCAGAATAAATGTAGTACTTATATTTCGGAACAGCTAAAGAGTCATTGATTCTGGAACTATTTGGTTTGCATTAGCTATAAGAAAATACCTGTTCTTTGGGGGCACCTGAATGGCTCAATTTGTTAAGCACCTGACAGTTGATTTTGGCTCAGGTCATGATCTCCAAGTTCGTGAGTTCGAGCCCCATGTAGGGCTCTGTGTTGACAGCATGGAGCCTGCTTGGTATTCTCTCTCTCTCTCTCTCTCCCTCTTCCTGACTCTCCCCTGCTTGCTTTCTCTCTCTCTCTCTCTCTCTCTCAAAATAAATAAGCTTAAAAAGATAGAAAGAACCTTGATTTTTTTTAATTCTTAAACTGAGATCACCTTCTATTTCGTATGTAAGGGTTTCCCCAGGGGAGTCCAGAAAAGAGTGTGATCCTTGATACTGGACTTAGATGTTATGCTTGTCTTACCTCAGGGTCAATTTGTAAGCCATGATTCCATTGAGAATAAGCATTTACAAAGCACGTCACAAGTATTAATGAGTTAACTTATACTAATTGCCTTTTAGATGCTTTAAAAAAGAAGAAAATAGGTTAAAACTTTTCTTACCACCCAGGACAGGGAAAATAAGGAGGTATTTCCAACAACCTATGGCAATTTCATTCAACAGTTGGTCATAAATGTGTATAGTTCACAGAATGAAGAGGGAAATTTCCAGAGCAATATATTCTGTCCAACTTTATTCCTCTGCTTACAAATTTCTAAGTTGGATTATCAATTATTATTTAAAATGGTTAATATGGGGGCGCCAGGGTGGCTCAGTCTGTTAAACATCTGACTCTTAATTTCAGCTCAGATCATGATCTCACAGATCATAGGTTCAAGCCCTACACCAGGCTATGCACCGACCACTCAGAGTCTGCTTTAGATTCTTTCTCTCTCTCTTTCATAAATAAATAACTTTTAAAAATGGTGAGTATGATTCAGACAGTATAGTCAGTCATATGTTTCTCCATGCCAAAATAATCATTTCCTTTGTTGTATGTATTATTTACTAGTGCTGTTCTACAAATTCACATACATTCCTTTGCTTTATTTCTACAGGAATATTGGGAGGGCAGCAGTGACTGAGTTCACAGTTAGTGGGTAACTGTCTTTGGTACCTGCGCTATTTCCATAATATATGTTTATGTCATTTACATAAGTCATATCATGACCCCATGCCACTGGAAAACTATAAATGGCACTAGATCCATATAATCCCTAAGTAGAAAAGGAACAGAAACATATTCTTGATACTAAAAGCAAAACAAATGTTGATCTTCAGGGAGAACTGAATGTTTTGCTTGAGAAACTAGAAACATCCAGTTCGTTTTCAGTTTGTAAGGGCTAAGCCATCTACTGGCTGCCTTTTCTAGCAACTGCCTTCAAGAATGAGGAAGAAAAGAACCGTTGAGTGCACAACATTGATCCAACTCCATAGAAACTCCCTGGGGAGGAGAGCGTTAGCCTATGTGGACTTGCTAAAGAAAATAAGAAATTCATTCTTCATGAAACAGTAATCGTTGGGGCTCTTAAGGTATCTGGAAATATAACAAACACTGCAATCAATGAAACTGTGTTTGGATTTAGCTGTCAAACTCGCTGAAGTTGAAAAAAAATTGTATGTCTTCAGCAATAACAATATCTGAATCATAGAGTGCACATCTGTCAGATGTTCTTTCCCAAATGACCCAACTAATCCAAGTGCATCTCTGCTTACAAGTACAAAGCCAAGCCAAGTAAAAAGCCTATTAGGAAAAGAGAATAATTTTGCTGTCAAAAATTCATACTCTGCAAATCTCTTGGATTCAAGGCACAAAGTAATAAAAGTGAGATTCTGCTTCCAATGCCTTTGAAGGGATTATGAAACACACAAGACCTCGCAGGACTTGATGTTGGGAAAGTTACTTTCAAAGGTGAGAAAGGGTTAGACACTCCGGGGTCTCCCCAGGAATGCAGCCAGCCCACAGTGGCAAGGAGTCAGCATAATATAGTCTCAGATGCCTTTTCTGGTTTACTTCAGACACATCCAGCTTCTGTTTCATGTACAGTTTTTATCTGTGTGTGAAAAAAGTACAAAATTAAGACATAGCAAACGTAGGGAAGAGTAGAGAGTTACAAAATGTTAGAGCAAGAAGGACATTTGCGGCCAATCCAGTCCATAATGGGACTCGGCAGGATGGCCAGTGATGAGGTCACAGAACTCAGGGATAGTAATAGAACTTTGATTCTAGGTTCTCTCCTTGGCAGAAACTATCCCCTGTGCCTTGCCTCCAACAAATAAAACATTGTTCGTCTGGAATTAATAAAGATCCTAAAAGTGCAGCAAAAAAAAAAAATAAATAAAACTTTGACAGCAATAGCCAAAGGAGCACGATAATTAGGCAAGTTGGCAAAAGTTGAGTTTATTTATCTTTTCTTCTTTTTAATTTCCATTTGTTACTCACAAGGTGTGTTGTACCCAGTTCCTTAACACTGAAAAGGAAAGGTCAAAATTCAGAGTAATTTACTGAGTGAAGCTCTGATGGCCAGAACGTATTCTAAAATTCAGTTTGATATTCAGAATGAGACCAAAGCACTAGTTGTAACAAGCATGAAATCTAATGAAAAGCAAATTCAACTGGAAAACCTATACTATTATAAACACCTTTAAATGTAATCACTCGTCTAAATGTATTACATTTATATATTACAAATACGATAACAGAAACAAATTTCACGACTCTTCTGTTCCTAACTAGCAAACAACATTTTTTAAAGATATTTTCTTTAGTTTTCACACTTCCCAAGATTGAAAATACAGATTGTCTGTGCCCCAGTGGATTAAACATTTTTGCATGTTCCGGGCCCTTAATGGAAAGTACCGAGGTGTATCTTTACAGTGGAAAACATGGCATCACGGGTTGGGCACACCTTTACAGCTAATTTGTCTTGCTACACATTGAAACTGAAAAATTCTATAAAAACTGGTCACAAAGGGGGCTCCTGGCTAAAAAGGAAAAAAAAGTGCAGAGGCGCCTGGGTGGCTCAGTCGGTTAAGCAACCGACTCTGGCTCAGGTCATGATCTCACTGTTTGTGGGTTCGAGTTCCACATCCGGCTGACAGCTCAGAGCCTGGAGCCTGCTTCTGATTCTGTCTCCATCTCTCTGCCCTTCCCATGCTCATGCTCGCTTGCTCGCTCTCTCTCTCTCTCTCTCTCTCTCTCTCTCTCTCTCTCTCAAATATAAAATAAAACACAAAAAGAAGAAAAAAGAAAAAAGGTATAGATATATATGTTACAGATACAATGGAACCAAGATAATTATGTAGCTAAAAGAGAATGTCTCTATCCTGAGTGAAAAAGCAATGATGATAACCACCAGTGTATGTTTCTCTTATTTTTACTAAATGCCTATTGAAGTTTGTGCTGAATGAGATGCCCATAATTCCTTTCTGTTCTTGATCTAAATTGAATAATGTATCCGTTTATTTTTCAACCAACTTCCTCATAAAGGTCGAGTACAGAGGAACGGAATCGCGGAGGATGAATTCTAACAATTCCGCATTCTTATCCTCTGTTGCATCAACTACTGTCGCAGAAATCTTGAAGGATGCGTGTTTTTCCTTAAAGTGAGAACCAGGGGCTGGTAGGCTACAGAAAAACCCTGAACTCCACATGCCTCAAAGACCTTGTGTTCCTTCCATATATTCTGGATTTTATTGCTGTTGCATTAACTCTTAGGTGTAAAGTCTGTAGCAACAGGCCAGGCATGAATCATTTGGCTTATATGACAAAGGTCAGTGTCCACAGGAGGGGACAAAAGTGGGGTGGTACACCCCCTCCAGCACCCCACACCAGAATATCCATGCCTGTGTTCCCGTTCTGACACCCTATGCGGATTACTAGGTGGTGAGCAAATATTATCAAATGTTAGAGCGCCCCCTAAAGGCTTTGAGGATTGGCGGTGGGTCCAACCTGAGCTCTGCACCTGTGGCATCTTTCGCCCATGACATTTGGGGAAGCAGAAAGCAAACTGTTTGGGATTGCTTTTGAAAAATATGTATCAACTTTGCCAATAGAGGGAGGACCACGAAGAGCACCGGCCTCCCCAAAACCATGTTAGGAAGGTGCCCTGACGCTCCAGGGTGCAAAACAACGCCCAGACCAAGAGGTGCTGACATTTGGATGGCACTTTGGAGTTTACAGAGCACTTTTCCATTAATTAGGTGATTTGATGCTCCCTGTGAGGATCCGCACTGGGAATCTCTTCGATGCACCCCTCATACACAGCCGTCCTGGCTCCTTTCAGTCTAGCTTGACCCTCTCTGATCCAATTCTCAGCAACCTGCCCAATCCTGATGATTGTTTTGGGACCTCTTGAGTTTTTACCCTTGGTCCCTGTCCTAGGTGGCATCCTCCAGGCACAGACATGGAGACACTGAGCTGTGAGAAAAGTTTATTAGGGAACAATGGCCGTGAAAAGAAAAGGGACAAGAGTGGTCATAGCATGCCAGCACAGCAGATGGGCATCTCCTAGCAAAGAATGCCCAAGGGGAATGTTCTGTGTGGGGAGGAAACGGCCCGCCCCTCGCACTGTGGCTTGCTTACTCATTGGCTGAGGGCCACCCAAGAGGGGTCTGCCCCTCCATCACGAGTCCGGTCACTGGCTGGGGCCACCCTGAGAACAGCAAGCTGTCTGCTGTCAGGCACCCACACTCCTTGCAGCCAGACAGTTGTGCCGGATCCGGGCTGCACATTTGCATATCTGCTCCAGCTCCCAGGCTCTTGATAAGTCCTCTTCCTTCTAGAAAGTCACTTTTCACTGGGATTTGACAGACTCCTGCAGGTAAACACAGATACAGAGCTAGGCAGGTCAGCCTCTAGGTAACTGCATTTTTTTCAATAAAAACTGAAAGATCAATAAGAAGTGACAGGATCCCAGCCATACAACTAGTAGGAGACAGCGACAGAATAAAATAAGATGAAGCGGCAGAATGACTACACACTTCCCTTCCTAAAACAGTATCTGCTGACTCGGATCAAGGCTGCTGGCGGTGTGCCTGGCTCCGGGCCACCAGCATTCTATGTGACATGCCACTTAATCCTTAGAGTCGCAGCGAGACAGTGTGGTAGTCTCCATTTTACTGACAGGAAACCTAGGGCTTAGAGAAGTTAAGAGATTTGCCCCCAGAGCACATAGGTAGTCACGGCAGAAGCAGGACTGATCCAGGTACGGGGCCAGCACCCCCACTCTTCCCGCCATGTTGCCCCTCTTCAACATGGCCGTCCTAGAGGCTGACTCATGCATCTCAGATAGACGCACCCAGTTCCTTTGATATTATTTCCAAAGTACACTCTTTTGGCTTCTGTAAATTGAAACATTTGGAGGGATATCAATTCAGGAAACTGTTCATAGCCTTCAAACACTACCTGAAGGAAAATGGCCATTTTCTATTGTTAGGAAGATAACTCCATTAAACACTCCTCAAGTCTCCAGAAAAGGCAAACATTTACAGTTTTCTACAACCAACAACCTGATGAAAATAAGCAAAATACGTTAGAGAATTTTAAAGCACAAAACACTGTTGTAGGGTTGGATGTAGGATTTTGCCAGTGTCCCAGAAAAAGCCACGTTGAAACAATTACAAAACACTTGTTAGCTCTAACGAAATGGGATTTTCCTCAACTTTTGTAACCAAGATTGACTTCTTAAGTTGAAAGCTTGACATGTCTAAGACCTTAATCGATACATATTGATTGAACATTAATAATTTCTCAACAGTGTTATTTTTCACATCAACCAGAAAACACATCCAGTAGTCATCAAATTTATTAAAAACTTTTAATAAAATCTACAAGGGGGAATGATTGAGTGACTGTACAGGTTCTGAGCCCATATCAGCCACTTTCTTAGCAAGATGCGTATTTTTTTTTAAAGCTTGGTTTCACAGAAAAACAAGAAGCATTTCATATAAACTCACTATGAAAAACATAATGGACATTTCTGGGATTCATTTTAAATTTTAAAAAACAGTGTTTATTTTTGAGAGAGAGAGACAGAGTGTGACCAGGGGAGGAGCAGAGAGAGGGAGACACAGAATCTGAAACAGGCTCCAGGCTCCGGGCTGTCAGCACAGACCCTGACCCGAGGCTCGAACCCATAAACCATGAGATCATGACCTGGACCGATGTCAGGCACTTAACCGACTGAACCGCCCTGGCGCCCCTCTGGGCTTCGTTTTATAAGCCTGATGAGAACATTAAAGACTGAGAAGAAGTAACAATTATGGGAAAATATAAATTGTAGCATTATCAAAAAAGAACATCACTGCTTATTTTTAATTAAATCTAAAACACACGCTAGATCATCTCTCATAAGATTTTAAAGGATTAACTATGCATTTTAAGCTTCAAAAAATAATTGTGGCTGTTTAAAATTAAGAGAATCTTCTTTTTTGTTCTTTTTAGTAGCTTTCTAATACAAAGTATTTATTTCTAAAAGTAAGAATTCACAAATTCCCCTCAGGGATCACTTCTATCCACACACTTAATTCTTTTCAATTTGGTGGGACTAGACATGGTGAAAACAGCCATTCCTCCCCCTTCCCCCACCCCCAAGAAAGGCAAAAATCGTCAAGAGGACCACACACCAAAACTACAGTAACGCCCAACAATGTCGAAATGATATTAAAGCAAACAACCATATCAAAGTGGCAGAAGCATTGTGTCTGAGGGACCTGCATGCATCCTTCTTGTCCCCATATTGGCCTCAGGTGACCCCAGCACCGGCTCCTTTCTGTTTTAGGCACAATCCTAATAAACTAAGTCATCTGATCTTTATTTCATGACACTCACCCAGCCCCTTCCCTTGCTGTCAAAGCCTCGGGTCCATTCCCTGAGCCCTTGGCAATGGAGAACCGGGTTGAACTATTAATCTGTGCTGTGGGGTGGGGTGTGAACCTGCTGAGGCTTGGGCTTATGTCAGATTTATCTCTACGTCACCAGCACATAACTCTATCTCTTGCATGCAGAGATTACCAAGTGTTCAGTGAGCGTTTGCTGAGTGAGTGAGCTGGTGAGAAGGGAAATAGAAAATTGCTTTGGAAGTCAGAGGGAAGGAGATCCTGCAATGGTCAGTGAATGAAAAAGGAGGAGGAAAACCAGTAAAGGCACACACAGAAACTGCCAATGGGGGAGCAGGGAGGTATAAGGGAGACAGCAAGGGACTGGCAGTACCAGCACTCACCACCTCCGTGCTCTGAGACATTCTAGAAGCTTCTCAGGGGCCTTCTTTCTCGCCTATAAAGTTAGGATTCTAATGTCTATCTCGATGGGTCATCGTATAAATTAGAAAGAAATGTCTTGAATAAGACAACCAGTGTATTTTCTCATGTGTATATCCTTGGCGGGCTCTAATTTTTTTTAACATAACTTTTGTCTCTTCTTTAAAAAGAAACACATTTATTTAGAAATTTAAAAAATAGGTAATTATAAACCAAAAAGCAAATTCATAACTCACTCATAATCCCAACACAGAGATGTACGTGAGCATTTTGGTATTTCTCCTTCCAGTCCCAAATCCGTGCCTTGTCTCGTATCTGTTTATGATTATCCAAATGTGGATACGATGTGCCCTAGTCCTATTTGACCCAGGAGTATATATTTTGATCCTCTTTCACATTAGTACATGATCTTCTATATCATTATTTTTTTAAGGATGCACTCCATTACATTGTTGAGACGTAATTTAGCTCAATAACTTCCTGTTTGGAAGCCCCAATGTAGGTCACTTTTACTTTTCAATTATTATAAATAAAGCTGAGATAACTACTCTTCTAGGTGTTAGTGTTATTTTAAGTCATCCTTGATTGAGTCTATTTAGAATTAGGTAGATAGCAAAGCCAAAGAAGGCTTCCCTGTTATAGAGTTAGTATGCAGCTCATGCACATAAACCAACGTGAATTATTATATTTATTTGGTTTACTCATTCTTTCCTCCTTTTCTAGGCACTAGAAATCCAAAGAAGACTAATTTGGCCAGTGCTTACATTGCACTCCTTTGTCAATTGAGGGAAAGCATATACTTCTAAGAGCTTTCTTCTTAAAAATACAAAAATGATGAAAATCATGTACACTTCATTGTGGCAGGGCAAAAGGGACCATCATATTACCCATGAACATCCAATATGGTAGGAGGTGGTACCAGCATTAACAGAAATAATCATGCCCTAATGCTAGGGAGAGTTGAAATACTGAGCAAATTGCGACGCTCATTGCAAATTGGTTTGTACTTGAATTGCATCTGGTTAATAGCCTTCGTCAGTCTTTCTGTACCAGACTTTCCACAATTAGGTTATCCCAACATCCTGCATGTTAAAACCTGAGTTTCATGTCTTCATGATTCACACTTCTCACTTTCATCTTTTAAGAATAATTTGAGCTATTTATTTGCATAAAAATAATGGTAATGGTTAAAAGGAGTATTTCAGATACTCTGCTTGTTTTCTGTAAAGAGAGTCTTTTTTTTTTTTCAAGATTCAACAAAACAAATTGCCAGTCTGTGCTAACCAGACCTGCATAACTTTACTCAGGAAAGAATTTACATAAGGCACAATTTGTCCTGAAGTGACACCCAGATTTGTGGCACCTAGTATAGACCATGAGGGTACAAACAATGCCAAGCATCACATGACCTCACGCACGCTGAAATATCTTTCCCTTGTTTGTTAATGCTGTAAAAGACTAGGGTTGTATTCCTTTGAGGGTCCTATCTTAAGAGTTGTAGGAGAGGCCATATCCTGAAGGAAGACTGTGAGCATGTGGGAATCTGCTTCTTGTAGTTTCTAGGATATTAAAGTTAGATATAGTCAGTGAGTGTTTCCTGAAATCCAGATTAAATGCTATGCAAATCGAGCTTTGATATAAGTCTGAGAACATTTCCCCACCATCACCCCCATCAGATTACCATGCCAGAGAGTCTTTTAACATAGACAGCAGATAACAGAAGAGATGATCAGCAAAATCAAAGATAGGTCAAGAGAGATTATCCAACCTGAAAAATAGAAAGTAAAAAGGAGAGAAAGAAAAAAAGGACAATTCAGTAATCTAGTATGAATCTCAAGAGTCAACACTTCTAGCAAGCTCCCAGATGTTGTCATTGGCCACAGGCCACCCTGAGTAGTCAGGTTCTACATTCAATTTGCTTTTGGACTATTTCTTTTTATTTACTTATTTTTAAATGCTGTTTATTTATTTTGAAAGAGAGCATATGAGCAGGGGCGGGGCAGAGAGAGAGAACGGAAGAGAATCTTATGCAGGCTCTGTGCCATCAGTACAGAGCCTGACGTGGGGCTCGATCCCACAAATCGTGAGATCATGATCTGAGCCCAAATCAAGAGTTGGACACTTAACCGACTGAGCCACCTGGGTACCCCTGAATTATCTCTTTAAAAAAATGTGTGGGCTGCCTGGGTTGCTCAGTTGGTTGAGAGTCCAACTCTGGGTTTTGGCTCAAGTCATGATACCAGGATCGTAGGATCGGGCCCTGCATGAGGCTCTGCTCTGAGCATAGAGCCTGCTTAAGCTTCTCTCTCTCCCTCTGCCCTCTCCCCTGCTGGTGATCTCTCTGTATAAAATTTTTTTAAAATGTGCCAGCAAATAAATAATACAAAAATTGTCAAAAGAAATACATCCAAATTCTTAAGGAGTTCAAACTATTTTCAAATATTTTAAAAGCATGTATGAAATTCTAACAATAGTATCGACCGTAAATTTTACACAATTTGTAAAAACGTATTTAGTGGAATCTCCCTTTGGTTACAGGGACAAATAGATCCCATTCCCCTCTTAGAGTACATTTCTCTTTTAATGCATTTATAATTGACGCCTTTACTAATTCAGCCTGACTTTTTCATCTTCACCTGAACCGCTGATGTCTTATTGTGCATCTAATTGGAATCATCTTAGCTTCCTTTTCTTACACGATGAATTAATCAGCCCCATTGAGATAATAGTGATCAAAATTCCATGACACCTGCAAATGAGCATTCAGCACCAGCCAAAGGATGTCATAAATATAATGGATCATTACCCATAAACAAGAGCTCATTTAGTCACTTTGACCAATACCATGTGCTGGCTTGGACTTGTCTAATGCAGAAAGACAGAAGGCAAGCCTGAAGGGGGTCACCTGCAAAAATTACTATCAGCAGTTCGCCTGCCAAGAAACAAACACACTGAAAATTAACTAACTCTCTCCTGATTTATTACCTATTCTACTAATGCACAATGCATTAGCCCCAAGGCTCTTGGATCAATAGTTCAGTTATACAGATTATGAGACAGTTTGTGTATTCTTTTTCTGATGAACATTTTATTTCTAGGATTGCAGCTAGAATGACTTCAACTTAGAAGAGATTTGGCCATTGAATCAGAAACATTTGTCAAAGATGTTGTGCATAAAATTTGACACATCAAATATCTCTTAGAATGGCTTACCTTGGTCAAGAGTAGATTGTGCAGAATGTATTAATATGGTTTTCTACCTACCTTGAAAATGCTTTGGCAATGGATCTATGCACAACCAAAGAGGGCCTTGGTCTTTCCTCCTTTAATAATTCATTTTGTTAAAGTACTCCAACAAAACTGTGTGAGGACAAGAATAAAAATAGGACAATATGAACACAGAGAGAGCTTTTTTCTCCTTGCCATTAAGTATAGTTGAAAGTTTGTAGATTGGAAAGGATTGAAATGTCATGTCCAAACCACAGAAATAAGAATAAAATTAACACTTCCTAATGCTCTAGGTGTACGTTTAAACAGGATGTTTCTTTTGTATTAGTAAGATAATGCCTATTTCAGAATGTTATGAAGGTCAAATGCAATAATAGATGGAAAGATGCTTCATAAATTCTAAGTATACACATCAAGAATATTATTATTAGAGCATAGTAGAGTAGAAAAGGGGAATACAAAGAAAACACTTTAATCATTCCTGATAATTCAAGATTAGTGTATGTAAACCCACCTTAAAGAGAATAGAAAGCTTTCCTCTTTCAAAGTCTTTTTTTCCCAATATTTTAACTGATTTATTAAATTAATTGAATTTAATTAGATTTAAGGAAATAAGAAGGAAGGGGAGATATTCAAAATACTGCATCAAGAAACAGGTCTCTATTATGGACAGATTTAATCCAAGCATAATATGTTAGAAGATCCAAATAAATGATTCTTAATTAAGTATATATGAGAAGTTCCCTAAGAGATTCAAACTCTATATGCATAAGACCTAAACCAGAAATTCTGATTGAAGAGGTCTGGAGTGAAGGTTTGACAAAGCTCATCATGGGGGAGATTCCAATGCACACACACAGATAAGGATCACCGATTGGGAAAAAATGAGTGAACTATCTTCTCTTCAAACAATCTCAAACAATGGCTAGACATGTATTTAGCAGCAAGAAGTTCAGAATCACAGAATAGAATATTATGCACCTGATGTTCTAACTACCTTTGTTTTTATGCTTCTAGAGAACTCTCTACCCCACACCAACCTGCCATATGACCTGGGAGGCTGACCTCTATGGACTGAATTTGTCCATGGGGAGGACCAACTGGACTAGAGGATGCAAAGAGAATGAAGACTAGGCATTTAATCAGTTGTTTTTTCGAGTTGCATGAACTCGCAGCAACTCTTGACAATATGATTCATCCCTGGAGCACATTTCCTCTCTCCCACATTCCATGATGGTGTGCCAAACTTGTCACTCCAGATTAAGAGAAGTAATGGCTTCCAAATGGTATCTACTCTAGGATGCTACTCTATCTTTTCAAATTTCTCTACACTTGGTCCATATCTTCACAAGGAGCCTCTTTATTAGACTCGCTGGAAAGTACCCAATTTGGATGTGCCATCTATTTTCTATGGGATCTGACAAATTTCAGAGAAGTCTTGGACCCTAGCCATTAGTATAGTAATGATATTTTTACAGTTTAGATACCCTGAGCACAAAGAGCAGGGTTTCAAAATATGGTGATTTGGAGGGGGCATATAAAGTATAGTCTAAAATATGGTGTATAAAATATGGTAGAAGCTATATGAGATTTCAAGTTGTGTATCTTAAAAATGTTTATTGAAAATAAATAAATCATGTCAATTAACCGACTAATGTGTTAAAGACTTATCATTGTCATTAATTGATATTGCTGAAAATTAAAAGACATCATATTGCATAAATTTTAAATGCCTTGTGATATAAAGACATTATTATAAAGATAGTAATTTTCAGCCAGAATATATGAATTTGGAAAATGAATACATTGGAGGCATCTAGTTGGCTCAGTTGGTTATGCATCAAACTCTTGAGTTCAGCTCAGCTCATGGGTTCGAGCTCTGCATCAGGCTCTGCACTGACAGTGTGGAACCTGTTTGGGATTCTCTCTCTCCCTCTCTCTCTGCAACACCCCCTGCCTCCCACTTGCTCTCTCTGTCTCTGTCTTAAAATAAACTTAAAAAAATTTTAAATAAGGAAAATAAAATGAATGCGTTGTCTTAAATATGACCAATAGATCACTCTTCAATTAAAAAAGAAAAGACCCTTCTTGATGGATAGCGAATGTGGCAGTTTCATCTACAGAAAACAAGGAAGTAAGTGACCCTTATTGAAAAATTTTCCCAGAGACATCTGTTTGCTTTTGCTACATCTTTGTTTGTAGCATAAAATTGTAACGAATTTGTGAAACTTTCACATTGGAAAGTGGCCCTAAATCTCCCAGTTCAGATCATAATGATAAAGAGATTTGGACATCACAGTCTAAGCTGTTGGATTCCACTCTCATTAAGCTTACTCTGTGTAAATGGTTCTAATATTTCGATCCCCAGTGAAGTCCTCTTCTGTTCCTACAACATCGTTCTTTTGTTGTGAGTTGAATTTACATGCTTGAAGAATCAACTGAGTAATATTTATATGCCAGCCATTTCTATTAAATGTCCAACAAAGACATCAGCCAGAATGAACCAGAACAGGTACTAGTAGCAGCAAATGTCAAGTCCATCCATTTCTCAGAAGTACAACCAAGGAGTTCATTGGGGTGACTCCAGTAAACACTGCACTCAATCCAAGACTCCCACCTTCAGAATCTGTGGGAGATATTTTCAGCTGAGTTTAATGAGGTGTATTTACAATGTCCCAGTCTTAGTCACTGGTCTCCTATTCGTCTGGCATCTTGGATATTGCTCCTTTGTGGTACCCTAAGAAAAAAAGCAAAAACAAAGTCTGGAAATTTTCATCCCAGTGTTGTCTTGTTACCATAGATTTAACTGGGTACAATTCTTGTTTCCCATTGTGTTTATTCTGGGAACACATCTAGAGTCCCTTTAACTAGCCAGGATTTCTCCCGTGAATTTATTTCTGCCAGATCTTTTGAGTTTCTTTCTGCTGAGTCTTTTCAGCTTCATGATTGCATCCCATTGACTGTGTTTCACTATATTCAAGGTGTTTATTTATTATTGGGGGATATGAGGACTCTTGGCCTGATTGCTGACACTCAGAATGTACAGAGCATGCTCCCCATTTGGTGTATGTCACCCTAGGATCAGGAGTGGTGAATACTCCAATAGCCATCCCCAGAAAACAGACAAGGTTTTTTTCTCAATTCCCCATGACACCTTAAAGAGCCCCTTTCCCAAAATATACTTAAAATAGAGAATCAGTCAATCTTTCATGGCGACCTGATAATGGGACACTCTGACCAGATACAAACAGCCAATTGCCACTTTCCAAGAACGCACATCTACTCATTGATCATATATACATTTCAAAGAGAAAAAATATGTGTTATGGATGCACACACATTCAACACTGTTGCTCATTACAACATCAACATGGAAATGTGTGATGGGACCCTTGGAAATGATATGGGCAAGTCAATTCAGCTAATGAAGTTTGGAGGAGAGGGGAGCAAATCAAAGGAAATGAGGGATGAGAGATTGGTGAGTAGAGAACTTCCAACCTTGGTAGAGTTGGCGTGGAATGTTATCGTTACCCCTTGCCAAGGCTGTGAAGTTTAATTCTAAGAGATATTACCCCTGGAGGTGGAGGAAAGAAAGAGAGTAGATAGATAATACAAAGGTCTGAGGGCTAAACGACTGTGGAGGAGGGGTTTCTCCCAGAAACAGGGAGCCCTGGTTCTGAAGCAACATCCTGTGGAAGATTCACTTCCATGGTTGGTTGTAGAAGCCAAGGCCATGTGCCACACAGATGGAAGCAGCTGCTGAAAGCCAGGGTTCTAATATTTCCCCAAGCGCTGCCATGAGTCAGGACCCCTATTGGGGGGACACACACGGACTTGAGATAGTGTTTAGCCAGGAAGCATCACCAACGTCATGCTGAACCAAGGAAAGACTTCAGTTTGGTATTCCAGATGCTGTGTGTGTGTGTGTGTGTGTCTGTGTGTGTGTGTGTGTGTTTATGCACACCACTGAATAGGAATTTAAATCTTGATATTAGTTTGTTCCTGATGCTGCTGGTTAGGGATAACACCTCTCCCTATTTTTCAGAATTCCCGTGTTCAGGAAATGTTGATTCCCTACTTGCTTGTAGCAAAAACGTGGTGGTGTGGCTCTGTGCATGAGCCCAGATTCCTCTCCCTGGCTGGAGTGCACTACAGCCCACAGTGTAGATGCAGGGTTGGAACTAGCATGAGGCAAGTGAGGTACCCAGAATGCATAATTTAGGGGGACATTCACTGTCAGGTGTGTAAGTGTGAACACCTCGCCTGCCCCATCCCGGTCACCCTGATTAGTTAGTAAGTGGACCCTCTGGTTAGTTTCCCAAGCGAACAATAATCTTTTAAGGTGCTCCAAGCCAAAAAAAAAGAAAAGAAAAAAGAAAAAAAAAAGCTAATCCTTTCAGTAAATAAATGTACGAAGTTTTGCATAATTAACACAGTGAAGAAACTTACTTGGCAAATTTGTGTAATAAAAACTCTTGTGTATTAAAAAAAATCAGCTTCACTTTGCCTAACCCAGCATTTTTCAAACTTTTTACTGACTTTTTTGTTGTTGTTTTTCAAGGAACTTGTGTCGGCATCCTGTAAATACCCTGTGGGAAGTGCTAGGTTTGGGTTAAGTTAATGTGACTCTAGGAACCTTCATACAGATACTTTCTAGAGTCTAAATTGCTACTGATCTTGAATCATTCCTCACTTCAACCCTCTATGAAATAATTGAATTTCCTCCCAAAGTCTGAGGTCAAAAATCCCAATATCCTACTTACTTTCACACCACCAGGATTAGCATATTTCTGTAACTCTTCTTGTAAGCAACTGTACGTAATTAGTCTTTATCCCCAACAGTCTCAGCCATGCTGAAGAACTCCATATTCGCCCCAAACTTGGTTCTCAGTCTTGCTCTGATCAGCATTTTTATCCACAACAAAACAAAGAAATTGACTTCATGTCGAACAAACTTGCAAATGAGGTAAGGAGAAATTAAAATGCTCACTTGTTTGATAGTTGATCACACTCCTATTAGATGGATATTAGCTGGATCTTACAGGTGAAATTTGACTATAATAAACAAAGTTGTGGAATCACTTACAAATCCAACCAACCAACCTACAAAATAAACAGGACAGGATTAGAAGCAGTATGTAGAAGGTCTTGGGAGCCCTCAGTCTGACTCAACATAACGGAGCAGTTCTAAGATGCAGGGAAAAGACACTGTAAGGAGATAGTGAATTTTCCACCACTAGAGTCATTTAACCGATATAGCGTGATCTGGGACAAACAGCATAAAACAAGTGGTGATGTTGAAGTAGAGCTTAAAGAGTACACTGTAATAAGAAAGGTAGTTCAATATCACACACAGTCTAGGAGTTGGGGGGGTGTGTGCGTGACAGAAGATCAGCTTCGACAGAGCTCCTTTAATCATTATACATGATCTGATTTTGAGAAGGGGAGAATCAAGAAAAGCTAAGCAAAAGGAAAAAAGAAATTGCTATGTATGATTGCAGTGTTTGACAGAAGGTGTCCTTACTCAATTTAATTGCATTGATTTGTGCTAGCAGGCTTATATGCCAGGGGGTTGGGAACAGAGGGAGAGCACTTCACTGGAATGCCTTATACGTAAACTGGGGAGGACTCATTGTGAGTCACTTACCAGAAGACCATTTTTCTGGAAATGGTCCAGTAGTTCCTATTGAAATCCCATGCTCCTTGACTAGGAATCAAACCTAATGGTCTCAGCGGAGAACACCATTTAGTGGCAAATTCCCCTCGCTGAGATCAGAAGCAGGGTCAGTCCCCCACGTGAGCACCTAGATGCTGAAACCCAGGGGTGGAGCTCACCCAACTTGGTGCAAAGAAGAAACAGAATTACACGAGGAGATAGAAAAGAGTCCACAAGTTCAATGTCTTCTAAGAAGAGAGTCTGGTTTTACTCTATTGCCAGTAAGTGTTGAAGAGAAGAAAATGGGGTTAAGCAACAACAGAAGATGTTGGGTTAAGCCAGGGAAGGATTTCTTCATTATAAAATTAGTTTGATACTGTCCCAGATTCCTGGGTGCTTTAGGCATCTACCCCTTAGGTTATATGCATGAAAGGCAGAGTCTGCCTCAGGACTCAAATTCCTTGGAGATTGCACATTCCTTCCTCATTGTTTTTGACATCCTAGTACTCCATCTCTCCCTGATAGAGTAGATAACTCTAACATAAGGAACACTGTTTGTATTCCTTCTCAAACTGAGGATTCCATAAAATCATGCATGGGAGGTTTTAGCCGGGAGATGTGAGGGAGAGAAGCCATAAATCATAAGCCAAATCTATTCACACGGGTCCTGAATAACCTCTGCTACATCCTCAGTAATGCCTGGAGTTTAGAAACGTGAGTGTGTGTGTGTGTGTGTGTGTGTGTGTGGTGGAGAGGAAGAAGGATAGTGGGAGCTTTTATAGATTTTACAACCACATCCCTCCAAATTCTAATCTGCCTCCTTGCAAAGGGGGCAGGCCTGGGAAGGAGAGGAAAGAGCAAGGATGACTTTTATGGGACAGTGTTACAACCAGAAACAGAAAAGATACACTTTTACTATCTATCTATCTATCTAGAACATGGGTGGGGGAGGAGCAGAGAGAGAGGTAGAGGTAGTTTTGAACAGGCTCCATGAGGTCAGTGAGCAGAGACTGACATGGGGCTCGAACCCACAAAGAGTGAGATTATGACCTGAGCCAGAGCCGGATGCTTAACCTTCTGAGCCACGTGGGCACTCGGAAAAGATGTGCTTTTAGAACTGTGGCCTTATGCAACCTCATCAGCTACTTGCAAGTTAAGAAGGGCTGGGGCTACTGAGAGGGAGTGATAATCTCAGAAGATCTGGTCTCAACAAGTCTGTAGTTCCAGAAGAGCTGCATGGCTCCTGTCTGTAATCCCCCATGGCTCCCACCACCCTGCTTTCCCCCAAGAACCTCCCATCCATCAGATATAAAAGGAAGTGGGTACCATTGAGAAACAGGCAAAATGTTGCTCAATGAACTTGGTTAGGGCTGCCCTGGGAGAGCCTAGGCTGTTCACGGACTCTCTTCCAGGCTAACCACTTCTATTAAGCTTCCTTTTGGCAAAAGGAAATAATAGAGAGGTTTTAGAGAATATCTAACTGACATTCTTCTTTAAAAAAGGATGAGCAATCCTTTGGGGAAGAAAAGTCAAGGAGACGGAATAGAATTAGTACCCTCTACAAAATTAACTACCTTTTCATTCCATGGAATATCCTGGCTTAGCAAAAAAAAAAAAAAAAAATTATTTTGAGCCACCCATGGCCATACCCAAACATCCTCCGCAATTCTCAACTTTCTTTATGCTTATTAAACATCCTTGGCCACTAAGAGAGCCAGAGGAGAGAAAAATAAAAAGTGTGCTTTTGTTCAAAAATGGATTTGAAAGGGTAGAAGAGATCCCCAAACTAATGATTATCTGCTAAAGATTTTGGGTTCAAAAGCCTGAATTACTGTCTGTTCTCAAGATCGTGGCTGAAGTGTTTATTAGTCTGGGCCGGCGCGGGTGCTCTGACTAAGATGTTTCTCGAATGCCAAGGAGTACAGTCGTCTGTGTACAATCCAATCCTCACGCATTATTCTTAGAAAATTCCTGCAATCACCTCAAGAGCCCTTGGTTTTCTCAGCCCGGCAGCGATGATTCTCGTGTTCTCTCAAGAGTCAGATCTCCTGCGTGCAACCTGCTCCCTGTGGCCGCGAGTCAGGATGGGCACAGACCATGAGTCACGTTGGTAAAGATGCGTGTCCCCACTTACGCAGACCAGACGAAGGCGGTGGAACGGAAAGGCAGCCGGTCTGCTGGTCTGAATACCAAGCAGTTCCTCAGAGAGGATAAAAGGCCAAGGAAGTCCACGGGATTTATTGCAGAGGGGCTCTGGAGAATAGGAAAACGGAGGAGCCTTCTCCGTCAGGGCAGCGAGGGTGGCAGTGGTCACAGCGTTGGGGTCAGCCATGAAACACTGCTAAGGTGGAAGAATGAGGGTGAGACACGTCTTCAGGAGAAAAAAAAATGACCTTAAAAGAATTCAGTTTAAAGGCACATGAGAATAGATTCCTGAAAGAATGAGAGGAGAAATAAATGATAGATACACTCGGTAGAAACGTAGTTGAGGACAACTTCTGTGGATATGAAAGAAGAGATGTACAGACTCCTAATTTTCAATTTGAAACAGAAAACCCTGGAAATACCACCAAGCACCTGGTATGGATCAATTTCTAGCTTGGACCTAAGCATTAGAATGAATGAGAAAATGCCCTAATGTCTCATGTAAACTATGACCTTGAACTTTGCTTGTTCTATTATCTATCTGTCTATCTATCTATCTATCTATCTATCTATCTATCTATCTATCTATCTATCTATATCAATCATCTATCTATTTATCTATCATTCAATCGTTTATCTCTGTGTTTATATATGTGTATTTCACTCATTTAGAACACATTCTTTAGGAAAAGCAATATTTTGCAAACCACTTATCAAATAGTTAACACCACAGCACCTGATTATGAATTAAAATCCCTGCTTTTCAGGCCCTCGTGCTTATCGATTGTGAAGGGTCCAGGATTTTATCTTACTTGCAAGAGAACAGGTTAGCCTGATGCTGGCAGAAAACACAAGACTCATGGGTCAGAGACAAAAGACTTTATTACTCACACCACAGCAAGTAGCAAGAGCATCAGCACATTTACTAGTTTCTCTTGTCGCCCCCCCCCCTCAAAGCTCAGGGGGTGATGCAGACAAAGCCGGACGGCTGTGTGCACACAAGGAGCATTATGTTACAGGAGAGGAGCCCTGAGCTGAAGGAATCTGACTCTTTCATCACGGGGAGAAAGGATGTCTGCCCTCTGCTCCAGAGGGAGATACTGTCTCTTTCCTCCAAGGCCATTGGTTGTACAAATATCACTGAAATCATAGTACAAGAGGAACATAGTCAACGCATCTTCTCACAGATGTGCAGAAATGTGACAAGCCCATGGAGAAATATCTCCCAACAGCTCTCATCTCTAGTTTCACGGAAGTCTCATTCCCTTTCCGGATCACGTATTTTTATATTTTTAAACAAAGGGATTAAACTCGATCTAATCTAAGGTCATTTCAAGGCAATATAATTAAGATGACTATTTCTTACTTTCTTTAGAACAGATCTTTCTTTAGAAGATTCTGCTCTTCAAGGTCTTATAATCCTAGCAGGTCATGCTTACTTCCACATGGTCACTGCCGTTTGGCATTTAAACACATACACATACACACACACACACACACACACACACACACACATGCACACACAGGAAATGTTCATATTTGAGTGAGAGTAATGTTTCTTTTCTCTCTCTGTCTTTTTGTGTGTGAAATCTAGTAGAGGAGAAGCTAATATTAAAAGGAAAATCTAGCTGTGATTATAGTTTATATCTCATTTCTTTTCCTACCACCTCGGAAGAATAGGCAACATAATTTCCTTAATCTAAAGATATATAAAGTAGTCTGAGAGTTGATCTTTGTTGATTTCTTTCCTTTTTATCTTTTTTCTTCACCCTCAATTGGAACTTGTTCTGGGAGTGAAATAATATGTTGAAATATGAGCTTTGCCAGAAGAGTCTTGCTGATCCTACAAAAGAAGCCGGGCTACGAGGCAAAGACCTAATGCATCTGTGACAAGTTGTTTTGCTGTCTTGCTAATGCCGACCACAAAGTGCTCATGACGGCAAGAGCCCTCGGATACCTCTGAGCGAGGTGTCTATGCTAACCCTGGCTCTCAGGGTCACCTTCTAAGTCTGGATTTCCTCCACAAAGCCAGTGTGCCTCTGACTCAGCTTCCAGAATTCCATAGAACTCTTGTTTATGAGGGCTGGAGAACTCCATAGAAGTCATCAGTGTCTGCCAGAACTTTCCTCAAGTGACAAGTAACAGAAGATTTCCTAAGGACAGGCACTGGTGACTCTCAATATTTAGGACCACTGACTGCCCTGCCCTATCTTGGGCTGGTTCTTAGATGCACCAGCCACCGAGGCCTGGATTTCATCACGCTGCTAGAGCCCAATTTTGGAGTGGCTGGGTTGTATCCTGGACACCTTTAAGGTCCCCACCCCCACCCCCAAAGTGTTGCAACCTTCTCCCTTTTCCACTGTGCTTATTCTACCCTTATAGTGAGGTTTTTGCCTCAACACAACGGTTATCGTCATCACCCTCTTACTACACGTCTTCCAGAGCTGACATATATGGCCATACAGATTGTGAACTTCGTAACTCAGAAGGGCACCATCTGATAGACCCATGCCTGGATTTGTATAGTGCACAATGTATACAACCACTCATGATGAGCTTTCTTCTACATGCTGTTTACATATAATCTTCTCAACAGCCCTATAAAGTAGGTACTATATTCTAGATTCTCACAGAACCCTAACTCCAAAGAGGCTAACTTCTGCAAGGATTCATAGCTACTAGATGACCAGATTAACATGTATACCTTGACAACAGATGGGAGGTTATCAAAAATTTTAAAAGCTAAGTAAATCTTTGTTCAAGCGAAGCATGAGCAGAAACAAAGAAAAACCAAAACAGAACCAAGTTGAGTAGTGTCTCCCTGGCCAGTCTCTTCTCTCCTCACCTCAGGCCAACCCTTGGAAGCCCTTCAAAGATTCCCTACAGCTCACAATCCTTGGTGACTGGCTTTTTCCTGGGCTAGACTGAAGAATCCACTGGAATCCCACAGTCAGGTTATCTATTACGGTGGCCATCTGCATGAAATCTGCATAACCTCCTCTGTATGCATCTAGAACCTCTGCCTCCTCCCTGCAGTAAGTCCTCCCCGTCTCCCAGTTGCTGGGTGCATACACTCAACAGGCTCTTAACACTTGTTGAATTTCACTGAACCCAGGACAAATCCACTTCCCTGTCCACAGCCTTAGATCGCCAACAGCCTTAATGAGACTGAATTCCCCACACCTCTTTGGACACACAAACACCTGAAACACAGCCTATTTCCCAGCCTTGGAGAGAGTCTCAGAGGATAAGGATAACCCCAGGCATTTGGGTACCTGGCTCCCTCTCTCATTGTGCTATCTCCTCTCGATGACGTGTCAACTTCTCTCTAAGAGGAGATCTCTTTACTACTTCATAGAACTGAATGGTGAAGTTGGTGTCAGATCCTCTGGAGAAGGAAATAAAGCATGGAAACACTTTCCCCTTCACTTGGCTACTGCCTAACAACCTGTAGTCTGAACACCCTACTAGTATACCCCTCCCTTGACCCTGCAGGATGGATTGGGTGCCTTTGTGCAAACTCTTCCTTCTCTTCTCCTGGACTTAACTCTCTGTCTTATGGTTTTCTGCTTATTTATTCCTTCCCAGTTCCCTGCAAAAAGGGACCTTGTCTGCCTATTTGGTGTTTTACCCAATCCCTGCACAACTCCTGACACAGAAGGTACCCATTAAAGCTCTGTTACATGAATGAATTATTGTGAATTATTGAGTTATAAATACTATTGTATGGCTCATATCTCTAATGGCAATATTAATAGTTACATGGTTAGGTGAGTTGTGTTTTTTTTGTTTTTAAACTTGTATTAAATTTGGAAAGATCGCTTCAATTCTCTTAAGAAATATGTGACTGATATTTGGTTCTTCACAATCAGGAATAATCACAAACACGAGTTTGAATTCATTTAACCCTTCAGAGTAAAGAATCAAAGTAAAGACACATGTCTGTATCTGGTTATGATTTTGAACCTGTCGACCCTTCAAGGCTTCAATAATTTTTTTAGAAAATCTTTTAAATTTGCTTCAAAGAATGTGTTCTATTGACTTACATTATCAACACTTTTTAAGTTATTTGAAATTTGCTGTAGGGGCACCTGGGTGGTTCAGTCAGTTAATTGTCCGACTTTAGGCCAGGTTATGATCTCGCAGTTTGTGGGTTCGAGCCCTGCATTGGGCTCTGTGCTGATAGCTCAGAGCTTGGAGTCTTCTTCAGATTCTGTTCTCTCTCTCTGTGTTCCTCCTCTGCTCACACTCTCTGTCTCTCTCAAAAAATAAACATAAAAAATAATTTTACAGAAGGAATTTGATATAAATATAAAGTTTATGTTTCATTTAACTCATACCACCAATGAACAACATTTATTTACTAAAAAAATAACAAAGATTTGTTTTTATTATCACCTAGGAGGTTTTGTTTTACTTTAAAAATATTGAATTTGAAACCCTCAAATTGAAAATAGCTTTAAATTTGACGTTTACCCTTGTCTGGGTGACACATAATTTTTTTAAATCCCAAATAATTTAAAAAATTCCCTGAATTCTATATTGTCTTGCCCCCACGTGTGACTGAGGTATAGAGTTTGAATCTCAGGTTACAGGTTTTATTGTTGCAGAAAACCACAGGTGATAGAGGTGCTCACTTTGATCTGTCCGAGGCTCAGACACAGAGAGCGGGAAACATTTGACCATTGGGTTTTGTCCACTTTGACTTCCCCCTGACAAACTCGTTCTCACGTTATTTCCAGAGACAAATATTTTGAAAGTGAAGAACACAAGAGGTTGCTAAATATTAGCTTTCAAAGGCTTGGAGTCACATGATATTTGCTTGGGTGACCTCTTCTTCAAGCTTGTATAAAGAATCGTGTTTACTCTTGAACACTCTTCAGAGCCAAAGCACTGTTGGGTAAAGAAATATGCAGAGAAGAATGTAAACATAGTTGGGACTTGCTTGGTTCTGTGGACGCAGAAATCTCTGCCTGGTTTAGGCGAACTAAAAAAAAAAAAAACTGAGATGTAGAGAATGCGAAACATACGATTTTAAAGGCAAGATGAAGTCTTACACAAAATTCAAGAGTAAGACGTAACAAATATCTTCCTGAGCTTAGATTTTCTGCAAGGTCTGGGGTGATTGCTCACTACAGTTTAAGAGCGTAGCATTTTCTAGTGGTCTAAAATAACTGAGAATTATCCAGTTTACCTAGTCTACAGTGTGAAATGATAGGTGTAGAGAATCATAATCTTAGTCTCATTTAAGTCAACTCAAATATAATTTGGCAACTGCCAGCATTTTATTATTTTTTGTTATTACTTTCATTTTATTTTTTAACAGTTTATTGTCAAATTGGTTTCCATAATACACCTAGTGTTTCTCCCCACAAGTGCCCCCCACCATGACCATCACCCACTTCCTTCCCACCCCCTTCAGTCCACGGTTTGTTTTCAGTACTCAATAGTCTCTCATGATTTGTGTCCTTCACTCTCCCCAGCTCTCTTTTCCCCTTCCTCTCCCTTGGGTCCCTTAGGTTTCTCCTGTTAGACCTATGAGTGCAAACATATGGTATCTGTCCTTCTCTGCCTGACTTATTTCTCTCAGCATGATACCCTCGAGGTCCATCCACTTTGCTACAAATGGCCAGATTTCATTCTTTCCCATTGCCATGTAGTACTCCATTGTGTATATATACCACATCTTCTTGATCCACTCATCAGGTGATGGACATTTAGGCTCTTTCCATGATTTGGCTATTGTTGAGAGTGCCGCTATGAACATTGGGGTACATGTGCTCCTATGCATCAGCACTTCTGTATCCCCTGGGTAAATCCCAGCAGTGCTATTGCTGGGTCATCGGGGAGTTCTATTGATAGTTCCTTGAGGAGCCTCCACACTGTCTTCCAGAGTGGCTGCACCAGTTTACATTCCCACCAACAGTGTAGGAGGGTACTGACAGCATTTTGAATTTTGGGGAAGAGAGGCTGAATGGTCAACTCCCAGCATTTTAAAGTTGACCATTCAGCCTCTCTTCCTCAAAATTCACCAGATATAGTTTGACTTCAAAAGCTTTTGGGAACCGAATTATCTTGGATTATTGCAAGCAGCACTACCAGTGTCACGTGCTTATGAACTTTCACCTAAAATCTTCCCAAGACGCTATGCGCATTTTTCCACCTTTCATAAACACAGCATTGGGAACATAAACTTAACTTCTGTGACAATTTAAGCCTAAATTGGCCTCATTCTATCGAAGGCAGTATGTTAAAATTGGAAAATATTGAAGATTAAGAGTACACTTCTCATGATGAGCACTGAGCAATGTATTAAAATGTTAAATAACGATATTCTACACCTGAAACTAACAGGACACTTCAATTAAAAAAATACTAAACAGAGTACAGGGTCAGCGATTTCCCAACTATGTGACAGTCAACAAATTATTTCACTTACTTGATCATCTACTTCCTTCTTAGTAAAATGAGAACCACACTTATTTATCTGACTTTGTGACTACTTGTGAGGACGTTGAGGTAAAGGTAAAAGAAGTTTACAAACAAGAAAGCACCATGCAGAAATGACAGCTCAGGGTTATGGGAAGGAACTATCGGGTTCAAAACTTTATTCCAGGGGTACCTGGGAGGCTCAGTCAGTTAAGCATCTAACTTTAGCTCAGATAACGATTTTGCAGTTTGTGGGTTCGAGCCCCATGTCAGTCTCTGTGCTGACAACTCAGAGCCTGGAGTCTGCTTCGGATTTTGTGTCTCCCTCTCTCTCTGCCCCTCCCCCACTCACACTGTCCCTCTTTCTCAAAAATAAATAAGAATTAAAAGAATTTTTTAAACTTGATTCCAGATAAAATTTTAACAAAATTATCATGTATGTTTAACTTCTGTTGCCTTATTTAGGTTTTGTTACCTTGATAATATCATGCTGATTTTGCTTATATTTTCAGAAACAGTCATACACTTAAAATTTCTTTTTTTTAATTATAAAAGTTTTTTTAAACATTTATTTATTTTTGAGAGACAGAGAGACAGATCATGAGCAGAGGAAGGACAGAGAGAGAGAGGGAGACAGAATCTGAAGCAGGCTCCAGGCTCTGAGCTGCCAGCACAGAGCCTGACATGGGGCTTGAACCCATGATCCGTGAGATCATGACCTGAGCTGAAGTCAAAAGCTCAACTGACTGAGCCACCCAGGCACCCCTAAAAATTCTTAAAAGTATTTAGAGTTGATCATCAAAAGATCACAATGTTTAAGAACTACTCTGCATGCCCCTATCCTTTTGCTCCTTTATCAATACAGCATTTGAGTTTCGTTGCTTTTATTACCTAAAAGAATGATCATTTACTTAATCCTCAAAAGATCTCTAGGAGGTAGGTACCATTTTTATCCCTGTATTATTATTTTGAAAGGCTTAGGATGATTACAGAGTTCATGTTGGTTCATTCTATCATAGTTAATAATCTAAGTTAACATCTAAGAAAGGGACTTATTTTCTTAGACTATGTGATTGGTATTCTCCTTTTTTTAATGTTTATTTTTGAGAGAGAGAGTCAGAGAGAGACAGAGAGAAACAGAGCAAGACTAAGGTAGGGGCAGAGAGAGAGGGAGACACAGAATCCGAAACAGGCTCCAGGCTCTGAGCTGTCAGCACAGAGCCCAAGAAAGGGCTCGAACCCTTGAACAATGAGACCATGACCTGAGCAGAAGTCACACATGTAACCAATTAGATACACAGGTGCCCCATCATTGGTATTATTTTCTAAACAATGTTGATAACAATTTATTTTGAGTGAACATTTTACTGGAGCATGGCATCCATACAGGGTAGTGCCAAAGTGAACGCCTCAGCTGTCGGTGAGCAGCCTCAATGCCTTATGCCTCCTGCTGTTCACGCTCTTGAGTATTCCTCTCTGTATTGAGTTGGATACTTTGCAAGGGACACTGTGTGACTTCCACGTGGGTCATAAAAGATACAGCAGGTTCCACCTTGGCCTCTGGATTTCTCGCTCTGGAAGAAGGCAGCAGAACTCTGCAAGATACGCAGGCAGCCCTAGGTAGAGGGTAAGAATACATGAGCACCAGCACCAGCCTGTTCGCTATGGAGTGTGCCTCCTTGGAAGTGAACCCTCTGGCCTCTGTCAAGACTGCAGGTGATTCCAATCTCAACTTTTAAGCCTTCCAGCTAAAGCCCCAGACATCATGAAGCAGAATCACACAACCCACTGGGGCCATCTCTGAAGTCCTGATCCACGGACACTATGAGTTAACAAATTATTGTTTTAAGCCACTAAGTTTTGGGGAGACTTTATATGCCATAATCAATATGCTATCCATATAGTTATAACCCAAATCAAGATACAGAACATGAATCCCCCCCCCCCAAGCCTCTCTCATGCTCCCTCTTAGTCCTCTTATACCCATTCCCTTGATTTCTGGCACTGACTAGTTTTGTCAGCTTTTGAAATTCATCTTAAAGAATCCACAGTACATCCTTTTTATATCTGGCTTTTTGTTTGATCTGAACATGACATTTGTGAGATTCATCCAAGCTTTTGCTTGTAGTAGTTCACTTGTTTTCACTAATGGGTAGTATGCATGGTACATTTCAGTATTTCATTATTCTACTATTGATGGATATTTGAACTATTTCCATTTTGAGGCTATTATGAACATTGATGCCACAGACTTCATGGGTAGGTCTTTGGTGCGCAAATAATGCATTTCTATAGGGAGTGTATATAGTAGTCAATGCCAGCTCAAAGGATATGTTCAGTTTTAGAAGGCGCTGATTTCCACCCCCTACAGATGAGAATAAGAGTTCTCATTGCTCCATTATTTTTTTTTATTTTTTTATTTTTTTGCAAATATGTGACACTGATGGCCTTTGGATTTCAACTATTTTGTTGTATTTATACTGGTGTTTCTTCTGTGGTTCTATTCCGTTGTGGGATTGAATTTCCTTACACATGCTTATCAGCCATATGGATATTGTCTTTGGAGATGCGTCTATTCAAGTTTCTTGTATGTTTTTCTGTTGGGTCCTATTTTTTTTCTTATCACTTAATAATAATCCTGTAAACAATCTGGCTATGAATTCCACATTCTGTGGCCCTTGTTTCTTCCTCTTTTGCTTTTTTGGGGGGGATTAATTGTTTTTTTATTATGTTATTCTCCTCTCTGCTGGCTTATTTTCCTATTATTTGGTGTTGAAACTAGTCATTATAATATGCCTCCTTGACTTGTTATGTATAATGTAAAATGAGTACTTTTCCCATTCATTGGATAACTTAAGGGAAATAAAATTATAAAACAAAATGACAACATTTGAAGTGTTGACAATGTAAAAGAATATACTTCATGAAAATTGAAATGTAGAAGAGGAAAAAAGAAATGAGAAGAAATGGCCATATGTTAATTTCTTCATATTTCATAACAAATCATCAGTAAGTACAGTTTAAAGGCAGTCAGCAAGAAATAGAGATGTAGATATGTTCTTTTTAAATTATAAAGGTCCTATTAGAAGGATAGCAATGCACATTTATCTCATTTTTGGCTTTCTAGAATCTGAGCTGCTTCGTAGGTGTAAAGAATTCCTCACCTTATCCATCTTAATGGGTAGGAGAGACCTCCCAACTATAAAAGATGGAAGTAAATATTCTCTTTCCCACTTGCAATTTGGGTAGAGGCCCATGATGTAGGTTGTCAGCAGAGCTCCTTTGCTGTGCTTAATCCAAGAGCTAATGACTCAACAAAAAGAAGCAGGGAAGTTTTTGTCTATTTCTCTTTCTGGGGACTGCCTACAAATGGGGTAAATACCAATGAAAGCAGCGATTTCCTTAGTAGAATTAATGCCCAAGTGTACTTCGGCAGTTTAGCCCTGAACCTTATTTCCCTGTGTCGTCAATGAATATATTCTTATGCCATACTCTGTTTGATTTAGATCAAAAGTACCCGTTAAATTCTGAAATGAAAGAGTGGTGAACACTTTTTTAAATCTTTCAGGTTATGTCTGCAATTAAAACTTAAATATTTAAGTTATACAAGAGATACAGGTCAACTGACATGGATAAGAAATGTTGAAAACATAACAATAAGCAGAGACTCCAGGTAAAGTCTTAAAAAAATGAAAAGAAAGAAACGATATCAATCTATTACCAGATGGGGAAAAGTAAACATTGAAAGTATATTTTATAAAGATAACATACATTATATATAATGAAAGTATAATGATCACGAATCTTTATGTATGAATTATGAAAACCACACGCCTGAAGCAAAATCTACGGGATAGAAACATAAGGAGAAATAAGCAAAAAGAAAAGCAGTCGCTATGTCTTCTTTTCAACATATCCATAAAAATTTTATAAAAATTAACTATACCAGGCAATAAAAACTCTAAAATATACAATTACAGAACAAATTATCTCAGCAATAAAGAACTATATTAAATTTTCAGGAGTGCCTGAGTGGCTCAGTTGATTAAGCATCTGACTCTTGATTTCACCTTAGGTCATGATCTCATGGTTTATGAGTTCAAGACCCACGTCAGGTTCTGTGCTGACAACGTGGATCCTGCTTGGGATTCTGTTTCCTTCTCTCCCTGCCTCTCCCTCTGTATACACACACACACACACACACACACACACACACACACACACACACACACATAATTAAAACTGACCCAAGAAGAGATAGAGATCTCAATCCTGGCCATATAGTAGAATTATGAGAGTGGAAAGGAGGTTGGCTTTAAAGTGAACCTAATCTGAGAAATCTGTCAAAAAGCTTCATCCTAAACAATACTGGGTCCAACAATATAAATTCCTATCACATTATCAAATAAAATATTATGTTGACACTATTATAAATATTCCAGAGAGAAGTGAAAACATCCAAAATCATTTTTGTAAGACCAGCATTAACAGTAAGACCAAACCTTAGGAAATCTGCATTAAAACTGTAGGAAAAGAAACCACAGGCAAATCCCACATCTTACAAAAGAGAATCATGTAGACCATCATAAGAAAAATATGCTACAGTAAGTAAAGGTTGCACCAAGATACAAGGTAGAACATTAAAAGAAAATCTATTAAAATAACCATATCGTAAGGTCAAAAAAGTAAATATCTCAGTAGACATCAAGATGGCATTTTTTTATTTAATAGTTTATTGTCAAACTGGTTTCCATATAACACCCAGTGCTTCTCCCCACAAGTGCCCCCCACCATGACCATCACCCCCTCCTTTCCTCCCACCCCTCCCCCTCCCCCTTCATTCCACAGTTCATTTTCAGTATTCAAGATGGTATTTTAATAAGAGCTGATGTCCATGCATGATTTAAAAATAAAATCAATCCTATTTTTTTAAATAGAAACAGGTGAATACTTCCCCAACATAATAAAAATATTACATATACTAAACCCAAACCAGCCCTATGTTTAATCATGAAAAAAACAGAAATGTTTCCATTAAAGACAGAAATAAGATTAGGATTTGAACACAGGTTTGTTCTGTCCATTAAGGAAGGTGTCTTCCAAGAAGAACAATCCAATCAATGTATTAATCCATTCTTCAAATAATGTTGTGTGAAAAAGTGGACTTCAAACCAGTATCATACATTGTTTGGTAACACAAATTATAAAGACAGATTTGTATATTTATGTCTTATTGACATTTTGATAAGAATAAAAAAGTCTCTAAAAGCACACACAGGCTGTTTCCATGATGTAGCAGGAGGCGAGCGTTGGGAGGGGACATTGATTTTTCTACTTTTTATGACTTATAAAGCATTTATGCAGCGTTTGAGGGCCCCCCCACTCCCTGCTCCCAAAGGGCATGTATGACTTTCATAATCAGTAAAAACAACAAATAAATATCCAATATAGACAAAAATTAAATGTCACATAGAAATATTGTGGCGATTATTATTTATGAAAATATTTCTATGGCACAAGTAGGAGCATGATTTTCCTGCCAACAAAGCCAGCAAAAATAACCTAAGGGAGCAGTTCTAACACTACTTAAAAATTCAAATAGTAACTGCTTCTTCTAGGGACTTTCTTTGAAGAGAATAACACTTTCATAGAAATCTGCATTCTCTGTTAGTGGCAAATGTTCTGGAGATTATTTAAACATGCTTCTCCTTGGGGGGAAAGCCTAAACTGAAATGTTGTGGTGGTCCTGGCCCCGACTGTCCCCTTCTGACACCTTGGAGCCTCACTCCTGCCCTTCTTAACCCTTCCAGGAACACAGGAGCTGCTGGTTGGCAGGCAAAAGTTGAACTTGGCTCACGACTGTATTTTGTGTGTCCCACCGTAAATTATTTGAATCATTTGCCAATACTGGAGAATTGAGAGACTCCACATTAAAGTTAAAAAAAAGAACATAAACAACCAAACAAAAAACCCCAGATCTTGAAAACTGGAGGCTAGGGTAGGGGTGACTGAGCCCACACAGTCTTGCCTGCTTTACAGGAGGCATCTATGTCCCATGGTCCTCAGACCTCTGCAGGTGGTAACCCCCCTGGGAATGGATTTTGCCACACCCCGTGCCTTACAACTCCTTCATAACCTCACAAAACCTTTCCAAGCCTGCTTCCAGTAGCCTCCACCTTAAGTTGCTTAATGATTGATAAAGATGTGCTGTGCAATTCTATTCATGAAGGGTTTTTTCCATTTTACGAGAAAGCAAAGCAATAAAGACTTTCTGCCCACATTCCGGGTACTATCCGATCAAGGATATACGGTCTTATCTGAAACAACGCAAATCACGCAGTGGATGCGGCCACTGAAATGATCACTTTTAGCATCCTAAGAAGGTCAAATGCGTGCTTCGAAATCGATTAGGAATATGAGGTTTTCGACCCTGAAAACAGGGTAGTCAGGATTTCCAGTCTTCAATGAAATCAGAACACCGTGCAATGCTGCCACCTCGCGGCCATGCCCAAGAATGATTCCCCCACAACGTCATTTCCTGAGGCCATATTGCCATCTGCTGGGCCATGCCAATACTGCGTGACACATACAGAGAGGCCCAGGATGTGAATGCAAGGAAATACTCATCAAATTGTGGACGCGTGAATGCTAACGGTGGCTAATTGTCTGTGGATAGTTGCAACATTATCAGTTCAATATCTGTGACATCATCGAATCTCGGTGCTAGGAACTGGGTATCTTCCAGAGTCAGAGAAAAGCACTTATGCATCTAAGGTGGTTTGTATTAGTGACTCCCAAATGTTTTCTGTGGTTACACTAGAACCAGCCAGGGAGCCTGTCAGAAATCTGTGTTTTGGGTTCTAACTCAGAAATCCCTGGAATCTGTATTTTTTAGTCCCCCCCCCCCCCCCCCCCCCCGCCCCCACGGAGTTGGTGAGCCCGGGACAGGCCAACGGTGACACCAGACTGCATTCATTTGCCCGTTCAAACTTCACTGGTTTCAAGTGTGGTGTCCTGAGCTGGGTTTGATTTAAAACAGCATATGTACTGTTAAATGAGGAACTTCATGCATGCATTTAAAATAAGTAAGGCATTTTAGTTCCTTTGAGAATTTCTGAAATATAGCAGAAGGAAAGAAGAAGGATAATCATAAGTTTTCTCCAGTAAGAATAGAGAAGCTTTCCAGGGAAGCATATAAAGACCCAGGTACTTGGCCAGCAGACCTGTGGAATGGAGAGTAATTGCCATTCTGGGGAAAGAAAATTAATGCACAAAAGTCCAGAGATTTGCAGGAGCACATTGTCTGTAAGAATCTATACAACTACCTTACTCCTGAACTGTCATATTTTCAGCAAGGGGACAAGAATTAAAACTGCCCAAGGGGGCAATAATCAAATCAAAAGCCCTGTAGACTCTGCAAAGGCATGGACATTTCATCAGGTAAGTGAGCCAGAGGGAGCCACCGGGCATTTGAACAGGAAGGGATAGCATCCAACTTGTGTTTGCAAAGAGTACTGGGAAGAAGGTAAAGGTGGATTATTGATGGCCACTACTGAGGAAAGAGATGGGGGTGGGGACCCATTATGAGAACTCAGCCTATGGATGAAGACCTCATGGTGGGATTGGAAGGAGAAGAGGAGATGAAGACGTTCCCGATCTGGACAAGCAGCAACATGAGTGGATGTGGAAACTAAGCCACTCACATAACATTGTTGCAACACCTATGCAGGATTATATAGTAGTCTTGAATTTAAAGAGAGGGCCCCACTTGACATTTGAATGCAGGCATCACCCCAGTGGCTATTTTGGACAATGCATAAAGGAGAGAGGTGGAGAAGATCCGGGGGAAGGTGAGCATTTAAGCAGTGGCCAAAAAAAGTAGGCAAAGAGATTGGAGAATGAGAAGCCAGAGAAGGAAAAAGCAAAACAGACACGATGGGGAGTGAAGAGAGCTTTGGAGAAGCCAGAGCGGTCCATAGTGTCCATGCTTCTGAGAGGTCAACTATGACATTGACAAAGTATTGGTTCCGTGGCAAAGGGAATCCCAGAAGTTTGGCACAAGCCACCCCACTGGAGGCAGAACGAATAAGATGTGGGGAATTGGGTACTGATTGAAGATTTCCATGTTACTAAACCCAACAGTTGCTGTTGAGATTTTAAACCCTTACCCCTGCATTTGACCCTGCCTGTACTTCTGTCCTTCATGGAAAAGAGCGGAAAAGCTCAGAAGGTCAAGGGAGGCAAAGCAAGAGGAGGTGAAAAGTCAAGCTAATGCAGAGTGGTTTACAGAAAGGGCTTATGCATCCATGGCTCGATTTATTGTCTTCTCTGAAATAGATGCCAGAAACACAATTGTCTATGCAGGAGCGGGGGGGGGGGGGTAGGAGGGGCAAGAGGTGGCAGTCCGAAGGTAGCCCTGAAGAGAAGCTAAAAAGAAAAAGCCGGAGATTTTAGGGTATCAGTCTGCATGGTCATGATTTGCACTGCAGTGCTCAGAAACTCAGGGATTTTTTTTTTTTGAAGGGCGGGGACTGTTAACAAAATGGGTACTGAGCAATTACAAGAGTCCTACCCAGCACTAGAGTCCTGGTCCTCATCCAGCGATTGAGAATCTCCAGGGCCCTTGCCTCTGTCTCACCACCTGCAAGGTCGGAGTCTGGAACCATCTGTTCTCTTGGATCCCCATTGCTCTTGTAGAATCTCTACTTAAAATTGTTCCAAGCATCATAGCCTGTCAGCATCACCCTCGCTATCTTCCCTCTTCCTAAAGTATTAACAATTCTATGCCAGACACCGATTTCCCTAATTCATTCAATGACTCCTTGAGGTAGTTATTATTATGATCTCATTTTGTAGATGAAGAAACCAAGGCTCGGGAAAGTTAAGGAAATTGTCCAAGTATGCATGGATACTAAGTGGTAGAAGGTGTTGAATCCACGTGGTTGACTTTAGAGAATAGATTCTCAGTGCTTCGTCTACACTATTTCCCTCTAAAGATGATTGAAGAAACCAAAGAAAATGTTCAGAAGATCCTTTAGGAATTTAAGAATTCCAGCCAGTCTGAGAGCTGTTCTTTCCTCTAAATCTTATACCTCAAATCTTGGTTTCCGAGGATATCTAAGCTGAGATTCCCAAATCTCTTAAGAATTGAGCCAGAGGAATTCCGTGAATGACTTGGTTATTCCTCTGAATTGACACAAATCTTCCCAGGACCTATAATCACACCTGCCATCCTATAGTTGGAAATATAAGTTCACATATGACTCTGTCACTGGTTAAAATCACTCCTGTTACATCTACTTCCTGGGCGATGGCTGCAATTTCCTTGATGAGACAGCTGAGCGGCATATTTCTTGCTTTCTAGTAGATTCCGCTTTTCTGCTTCTCCCCTCACCACGGTGCCTTGAGGAGTGACCAAGGGAAGATAGAGGTATTCCAAAAGGCCCCTGGGCCACTTTCATGATCACACTGGTAGCCCTCATGCAGGAGGCTTCCCCACTTCTCCAGAACATGGTACATCATTGTCCAAACAAGCATGGCACCTACCCAAGCACTTCTCTCCACAAAAGGAATGGCGGAGCCCAACTGTCCCTTCCGTCTGGATGCATACCCACTCCACATTTGTCTGTAGAAAACTGCTAGATCGTTTTAGGTCCATCTCAAATGGCAGCTTTTACATGAAGGCTTTGCTGACACTCAGAGCCAATGGGATCTTCTCTCTTGAGCCCACATATCACTTACTTGTAAACATCCATTACGAGGCTTATCACTATCTGTGTCCATGTCTTCTTTCTATTTATGAACAGGGTTTCATTTTCACAGAAGCACGAGGCAGGGCTGGGACATTATCAGCCTGCAGGCCGGCTGCCAAGCTGCCTTCCACTCATGCACATTCAGCCAGGCCAGCACATTCTGGAATCGGGTCCTCCGCCTCACAGGCCCGGGAACTCAATTTTCTAAGCACTTTAGAATATGTATTGCTTAGGGAGGCTTCAGGCTTCCTCATATGAACTAATGGCACCACGCTTTAACAAGTGCACAGAATGGCGAGTTAGTAATTTAGAGTAAATAGTTTATCGGCAGGCTCCGATATTGGTACGGTGAGAAATCTTCCCGAGTCTGGGGAGGAACGGGATGTATTCGTTTACTGAGCAAAAATAATTACCTGCATCAGCCGATGCTGCTGAAACAGACCCACCTCTACTACAGGCTTTATGTGTCACAGGCAGAGAAGATCTTTCTACAGGCAGAGTGAGGGAATCACTGAACGTTTATATCTGTACCGTCCATGTTTCTTCTGTCTGAACATCGTTTGTCTCAATAGGATGATGCAAATAATTGGGGCTTCACTTTCTGTATTATACTCTGTCCCCTTTACTACGATATCATCCTGGAACAGCATTGACTGTTCTCAATCTCTTCGGCCCCGTTCCTCATCTCTTGATTTCCTCCTGTGGCTAGTTTGAATCCCATCCACTGACTGAAGATTTTACTAGTGTGATTCTCAGAAGAAGCCCTAACATCTAGTGTGTATACGTTTTCCTCAGAGCACACTGTGTCCTGTTTCTTTTTAGGTTCATAACACAGTGCCTGGCTTAGTGTAAATTCTGAATACATATTTGCATAAACTTGAATTTGCCTTTTCAGGTGTTTATTTCACTCACGAGGCAACCTTGGCAGAAAGAACATGAATTTGGAGAATGCAGGTGTCCCTACCAAGTTGGCAGTGTGTTCACTATCATGAGAAGTCCAGTTTGTCGTTGAGTTTGCTAGCTCTAAAACCAGTGACAACTGCCAACATTTTCAAACGAGGAGAGAAATCACAGTGATGGTACAGGTTAAGTCACATCATTGTCAAATCAGTCATTTTATTTTTTTATTGTTTAAAAATGTTTGTTTTGAGAGAGCGAGAGAGAGAGAGAGAATCCCAAGTTCAGCACAGAGCCCGATGTGGGCCTTGATCCGCTGAGATCATGACCTGAGCCAAAATCAAGACTCAGATGCGTAACCAGCTGAGCTGCAGAGACGCCCCTCAAATCAGACGTTTTAAGACAGCAGGTCTGAAAGCGTGGTCTCTGGAACAGTGCATCAGTATCACCTGGAAACGTGTAAGAAATGCAAAGCCCTGGAGCGCCTGGGTGGCTCAGTTGGTTAAGTGATCCACATCGGCTCAGGCCATGATCTCATGGTTCATGAGTTCAAGCCCCACATCAGGTTCTCTGCTGTCAGCGCAGAACCAGAGAACCCGCCATCCCTGCCCCTCCCCCGCTCTTTCTGTGTCTGTGTGTCTGTGTGTGTGTGTCTGTGTGTGTGTCTGTGTCTGTGTGTCTCAATAATAAATAATATAAACATTTAAAAAAAGAAGAGGAAATGCAAAGCCTTACGTCCCTCTCAGACCTCCTGAAGCAGAGCCTGGGGGGCGGGGCTGGCGAGGCTCAGCAAGCTCTTCGGGTGACGTGAATGCACACTCACACTGGAGCGCCGCCACACTGGCTTGCTCACCAGCTCACAGTGATTTCAGTGGCTCTTACCTGCAGGTAAGCGGGCACCTTTACTCTCCTGCGGCCTGAGGCTGAGAGCGTATTCGATGGTCAAACAGGGCAACCCTTAGGATATGCCAGTTCGCAGGCATACTTTTCATATAGTGTCAGGGTTCCATTAAATCAAAACCATGTTTGGTTGACACTTAGCTAAAGATAGCCCTGGGGCGCCTGGGGGGCTCAGTCAGTTGAGCGTCCAGCTTCGGCTCAGGTCATGATCTCACGGTTTGTGGGTTCGAGCTCCGCATCGGGCTCTGTGCTGACAGCTAGCTCAGAGCCTGGAGCCTGTGTCAGATTCTGTCTCCCTCTCTCTGACCCTTACCTGCTCACGCTCTCTCTCTCTCTCTTTCAAAAATAAATTAAAAAAAAAACAGTAACAACAAAAAAGACAGCCCTGATAATCACAGATGGGGAAGTATGGCAAGCCAACACAGTGCTGACAGGGGTAAAAGTCATTAAAAACAAACCCGTTTGCCAGTGATACAGCCTAGTTACCACCACATCAGGAAGGAGGAGAAAAGGCAAGGTATCACCAACACTTCCTAATAAGGCTCTTTTCATTCCAGGGATGGAGAAGGGAATCCATCTCGGGTTGGGCCCAGGCAAGTCAGTTAAGAAAGCATATTCTGGGCATCCGACTTTGAGAAGCCTTGCAGAATTGCCGCTGTGCAGAAAGACTAGGGCCGGATCCCCAGGTCCCTGCAATGCGTCGCAGATGTCCCCTGCTGCCTGTGTGCACCACATTCCATAGCCCTCTGTGGTTAGAAGTAGCAAAGAGAATCTCTTCTGGGCCAGGTGATGCCCAGGCACGTAGGCCCTATTCCTGGGGTGAGCATCTGATTATTATCTGCCCAGTTTTAATGTTGCTGTTTTTATTATTATTTTTTTTAGCATTTACTTATTTTTGAGAGACAGAGAGAGACGGAGTATAAGCAGGGGAGGGGCAGAGAGAGAGGGAGACACGGAATCTGAAGCAGGTTCCAGGCTCCAAGCTGTCAGCACACAGCCCGACATGGGGCTCGAACTCATAAACTGCGAGATCAGGGGCACCTGGGTGGCTCAGTCGGTTAAGCCTCCGGCTTCTGCTCAGGTCAGATCTCAGATTCGTGGGTTCGAGCCCCGCGTCAGGCTCTGTGCTGGCAGCTAGCTCAGAGCCTGGAGACTGCTTCCGGTTCTGTGTCTCCTTCTCTCTCTGCCCCTCCCCCTCTCATGCTCCGTCTCTCTCTGTATCAAAAATAAATAAAAACATTAAAAAAATAAACTGCAAGATCATGACTGAGCCAAAGTCAGATGCTTAACCGACTGAGTCACCCACGTGCTCCAGTGTTGCTCCTGTATTGTTATGACTTCTGCTACACTTTCAGAAGGGTCCCACCTATGATTATGATAGGGCACCTGGCTGGCTCAGTCTGTACAGCAAGCAGCTCTTGATCTCAGGGTTGCAGGTTCAAGCCCCATGTTGAGTGTGAAGCCTACTAAAATAAAATAACATAGTCTAGTTTTTACAGTAAACTATATGATCACTATAACTATTAGTCAAGTGTTCCCCCTCCTCCTCCTCCACCTTCTCTCTCTCTCTCTCTCTCAGTCTGGCTTCCTTCCTCCTTTCCTCTCAACATAAAATAAAATAAAATAAAATAAATCTCAGGTTTAAAAAAATTTTTTTAACATTTATTTATTTTTGAGAGACAAAGAGAGACAGATCACGAACAAGGGAGGGGCAGAGAGAGAAGGGGAGACACAGAATTGGAAGCAGGCTCCAGGCTCTGAGCTGTCAGCACAGAGCCCAACACGGGGCTCAAACCCACAAACTGTGAGACCATGACCTGAGCCTAAGTCAGCTGCTTAACCGACTGAGCCACCCAGACGCCCCAATAAACCCCAGTTTTGACAATAAACTATGTGATCATTGTAACTATTAATCAAGTGGCCTCCCTTCTCCTCTTCCTCCTCCTCCTCCTTCTCTCTCTCTCTCTCAGTCTGACCTCCTTCCTTCTTCCCTCTCTCTACCCTCCTCCCCTTCTCCCTCTGTTCATATCTCCTGCCATCACTAAAGTAATTTATCAGACTTCCTCATGTTCTTGAAATCCGGTTGCAGAGACCGTGGAGTATTGCACAAAGAATCCCAGTGCTCCAGGGAGGTCGCTAGACGTGGTGTGGACGGATCCATTGAAACCGTGCAGTCCGCAACCTGCACAGGTATATGTGATGATGTCCTAAAGGGAGATGCTAGTGTGAGAGCTGAAACTCCAGGCTGGACCCATCTGTTCAGTCCCTGAATCTCCAGATGATTTGATTCCCCCAAGCTGATAAAATCCAGGGGTTATGTAATGACTTGGAATTCTTGGAATTGGAATTTTATCTGCAAAACTAACCCAGACCATGCCACATCTTCATTTCCCACTGCTCCTCACACTGAGCTTGCTCCATTACTCAGTCTAATTTTGACCTCGAGCCCTTTGACCAAAGATCTAGTTGACCTTTGACATCTCCATTCTCAGCAAGACAGAATCTCTGTTTTTCCTTTCCTTGTTCCATGTCTCAGTCTGCATATCATCTGCGCTCTCCATTGCCAGGTAGTCTTCTAGAAAATACGTGGAGAACATAACATGATGAACCTAGGAAATCCACTAATCTAAAGATCATTCTCCTCCCCCAGGGGATCAGATATGCCCACACTTCCTGGTCTTAGAAAAGGTCATCTCAACTCAATTTCTCTGGTATCATCTGCCCCAGCTTAGGCTCCTTTGGAAAGTCCCTGGAACAGATGTGACTACTGTCCAGATCACGGAACAGAGGAGCTCCAAGAACAAGTTTAGTCACTACAAAACCCAGAGCCCAGGACAACTGCATGCTCCAAATGGCTCAGTGGAGAGAGCCCTGAAATAAGAGCTGTGGGCTCTGAGGAGAAGATGTAAAGACACTCTTCTGAGGAGCAGCTCAGTCACCCCCAACCCAGTAGCTCTGCCTTCCAGTCCCCCACTGGGGCTGTGCATCAACCTCTTGAGAGAGGCTAGGACACAAAGTGTGCTACAGGCATAGGATGAACTCTTCTGGGGAGTCGATGAAGAATGTCCCCAGTGACTCACCAGGACTCACGCTGGGCGTACCCCTCTTTATCAGGAGGGCATCTCCATGTTGCATTGCGCACAGCCTTATTAGGCATATGTGTGTGCTTAACCTCTATGGTCTCCCCATAAAGCAAGAGTTAGGATAGCACATTGCACTCCCTAAATGGCAGACCCTTCTACTTTTACTCTCCTAAACTTGAAATCACTAGACATCCTTCAGAATTGACTCATCCTTGCTTCTCTCACAGCTCTCACTGAAAATCCTTCTGCCAAGATCACCTCCCGATTGGCAAGTCAAAGTACGTTTTTGCATTTATACTGTACTTATTTTGTTGGGTTTGATTTTATTTCTTCAATTCTCTAAAATTATATATATACAATGGAGTACTACATGGCAATGAGAAAGAATAACGTCTGGCCATTCATGGCATCATGGACTTCAAGGGTGTCATGCTAAGTGAAATAAGTCAGGCAGAGAAAGACACATACCATATGTTTTCACTCATAAGTGTAACAGGAGAAACCTAACATGGGACCATGGGGAGGTTAAGGGGAGAAAAGAGTAAGGGAGAGGGAGAGAGGCAAACCATGAGAGACTCTTGAATACTGGAACAAACTGAGGGCTGATAAACTACCACTGGTAGAACCCAGAACTAAGATTGACCAGAGTTATTTGAGATCCACATGGCATCCTCTCACTATCCTCTGTCTATTTAAACCCAGAGTGCCCAGAATATGTGCTCACGTCCAGAAATTAGGTCCCCATTTTCTTGTGCAGTGATCAGCACGTGGGGTTTCTTGGCTCCGGTGGGAAAACGTCAAGGATTCAAGGGTGAGATACAGATTGGAAGGTCCACGTGTTGGGGTAGGACTGGTTTTGTCATTGCCTGGCTTTCATTACTCATTTATGTAAAGAGAACTTGGGGCCAGGGGGAGGGGTCACGCAGTGAAGGGTGACAAAGGAGCAGGTGGAAGAGGAACGTTTGGAGGTACGAGGTGCCGCACTCTCCTCTCACCTTCTGGCGGGTCAGGGACAAGAGAGAAATAAGGAAGAGCCTCTGGGAACTTGAATGTCTTAACAGTGAGAGAGACAGACACACTGCGTCCGGACAGAGTATGAGAACAGAAGTCTCTGACATACCAGGAGGGCTCCTGGCAAAGTGGCGGGGGGGGGGGGGGGGGTAATGAAGTGGCAGGTGGGGCTTAAAACATAGGCAGCAGCGTGGACTCCAGAAGCCTGATAGAAGAGCCTGAAAGATCTTGTTCAGATCATTTGGCTCAGAACGGATTCCAAGAATATCTTTCCATGTAACTTAAAGGGTGGCAGCAAGGAGGTAGCCTGCTTGTGAGAAATGCAGGAGACAGGAACAAAGTGATTCCCTTCTTTCTGCTCCTTCTCTCAGAAGGAGAAGGGAGGAAAAGCGTGAGATGGCAATTGATTTAATTAATCATTCTGAATTAGCACCAAATCACCATCTGTAATAGAGAAAGTTTGGACTGTGACGGAAGAAGCTATCCAAATCAGTAACGCTGTCCATAGTGTCCCCCTTACAGTCTTAATATCTCCTTTCTCTCCCCCGTTTCCTACTGTGAGGCTCCTTAAGCACAGCTCCTATGATCTTTCTTAAAAAGATGTTTAATGTTTATTTTTGAGAGAGAGAGAGAGAGAGAGAGAGAGAGAGAGAGAGAGAGAGAGAGTGAGTGAATGGGGGAGGGGCAGATAGAGAGGGAGACACAGAATCCGAAGCAGGCTCCAGGCTCTGAGCTGTCAGCACAGAGACTGATGCCGGGCTTGAACCCATAAACTGTGAGATCATGACCTGAGCCGAAGTTGGACGCTTAACTGGCTGAGCCACCCAAGCACCCTGTTATTTTAACTCTTTAAAACAAATTGCTTTGAGGTTGTGAAGTTTGGTGAGTTCCTTGTACATTTTCGATATTAGCCCTTTATCTGATATGTCATTTGCAACTATCTTTTCCCATTCTGTCAGTTGCCCATTAGTTTTCTTGATTGTTTCCTTTGCCTTGCAGAAGCTTTTTATCTTGATGAAGTCCCAAGGGTTCAGTTTTGCTTTAATTTCCCTTGCCTTTGAGGATGTGTCAAGTAGATTACTGCATTGGAGGTCTAGGAGGTTTTTTCCTACTTTCTCCTCGAGGGTTTTGATGGTTACCTGTCTCACATTCAGGTCCTTCAGCCCTTTTTATTTTATTTTTGTGTATGGTGTAAGAGACTGGTCTAGTTTCATTCTTCTACATGTTGCTGTCCAGTTTTCCCAGCACCACCTGCTAAAGAGGCAGGCTTTTTTTCCATCGGATACTCTTTCCTGCTTTGTCAAAAATTAATTGACCATACATTTGTGGGCCCAGCTCTGGGTTCTCTATTCTATTCCATTGGTCTATGTGTCTGTTTTTGTGCCAATACCATACTGTCTTGATGATGAGAGCTTTGTAGTAGAGGCTAAAGTCTGGGATTGTGATGCCTCCCGTTTTGGTTTTCTTCTTCAATATAACTTTGGCTAAACGGGGTCTTTTGTGGTTCCATATGAATTTGAGGATAGTTTGATCTAGTTTTGAGAAGAATATTGGTGCAATTTTGATGGGGATTGCATTGAATGTGTAGATTGCTTTGGGTAGTAATGAC
>PISW01010931.1:0-45036 GCA_004023785.1 Mungos mungo
TCATAGCGGCACTTTCTACAATAGCCAAATCATGGAAAGAACCTAAATGTCCATCAACTGATGAATGGATCAAGAAGATGTGGTATATATATACAATGGAGTACTATATGGCAATGAGAAAGAATGATATATGGCCATTTGTAGGAAAGTGGATGGACCTTGAGGGTGTCATGCTAAGTGAAATAAGTCAGGCAGAGAAAGACAGATACCATATGTTTGCATTCATAGGTCTAACAGGACAGACCTGGCAGGGGACCATGGGGAGAGGAAGGGGGAAAGAGAGTGGGGATGAGTGAGGGACACAGATCAAGGGAGACTACTGAATACTGGAGACGAACCATGGACTGAGGGGGGGGACGGGGGGAGGGGGTGATGGTCATGGTAGGGGGCACTTGTGGGGAGAAGCACTCGGTGTTATATGGAAACTAATTTGACAATAAACTATTAAAAAAATAAAATAAAATAAACAAGAAGAAAAAAGAAAAATGAGCAGAAAAGGGGTGCCTTGGTGTCTCAGTTAAGTGTCTAAATCTTGGTTTTGGCTCTGGTCATGGTTTGTGAGTGCAAACCCTGCGTCAGGCTCCATGCTGCCAGTGTGGAGCATGCTTGGGATTCTCTCTCTCTCCCTCTGGCTGCCTGTAAACAAACAAACTAATTAACTAACTAAAAAAAAAAAAAAAGAGAGAGAGAGAGAGAGATGATATGAACAGACATGTCTCCAAAGAAGATATCCAGATGTCCAACAGACACATGAAAAGATGCTCAACATCACTCATCATCAGAGAAATACAAATCAAAACCATGTCACACCTGTCAAAGTGAATAAAATCAACAAAATAAGAAACAAGTGTTAGCAAGGATTTTGAGAAAAAGGAACCTTCTTGTGCTGTTGGTGGGCATGCAACCTATGGAAAACAGTATGGAATTTCCTCCTAAAGTTAAAATAGAATGACCCTGTGGTCCAATAATTGCACTCCTAGGTATTTACCCCCCAAATACAAAAACACTAATGCAAAATTCAAAGAGATACATGCATGCCTACTTTTATTGAAGCATTATTTACAATAGCCAAATTATGGAAACATCCTAAGCATTCAATGGATGGATGGATGGATGGAAGGATAAAGAAGTAGTGTGTATATATACACAATGGAATATTATTCAGCCATAAAAATAAGTGAAATCTTTCCATTTGCAATGTCAGGGATGGAGCTAGAGAGTGTGATGCTAAGCAAAATAAGTCAGAGAAAGACAAATACCATGTGATTCATTCATATGTGGAATTTAAGAAACAAAACAAATGAGCAAAGATAAAAAATTAAAAATTAAAAAAGGGGGAAGGGTGCCTGGGTGGCTCAGTTGGTTGAGTATCTGATTCTTGATTTCGGCTGAGGTCATGATCCCAAAGTCCTGGGACTGAGCCCCACATCCAGGTTCTGTGCTGAGTGTGGTGCCTGCTTAAAATTCTCTTTCTCTCCCTCTGCCCATCATCTCCCCTGCTTGCAGGCTCTCTTTCTCTCTCTCTCAAAAAAAAAAAAAAAAATATATATATATATATATATATATTGGCACCTAGGTGGTTCAGTCAGTTAAGCATCCAATTCTTTATTTTGACTTAGGTCATGATCTCAGGGTTCCTGAGATCCAGCCCCATGTTGGGTTCTGTGCTGATAGCACAGGCCCTGCTTAGGATTCTCTCTCCCTTTCTCTCTGCCCCTCCACCACTTGCACACTCTCTGTTTCTCACTCTCTTTCTTGAAATAAATAAACTTTTAAAAATATATAATTAATTAATTAATTATAAAAAGGGAGAGAGAGAGAGAGAGAGAGAGAGACAAACCCAGAAACAGACTCTTAACTATAGGGGACAAACTCATGGTTACCAAAGGAGAGGTGGGTGGGGAATGCGTGAAACAGGTGATGGCCATTAAAGAGGACACTTATCATGATGAAAGTAAAATAAAATAAAAATGCTCTATAATAAATTATAAATTATATATCTATTCACCAAAAAATTTTCTAAAGATCCTAGATTGCCAACACTTGATTAATAAATTTGAGGTTATGAAAAGAAACTAATTAAACTGATATACTTAATAAGGAATTCACTACATGTGGTTCATATTGCATAAATTCAACTTTATTGCTAAATAAAAGGCTAAAGAGGCTTTACTGATTTGAAAGACACACTGCATAAATCTTCAAATTTCTGGAAGAGGAAACTACACCAAAGATATATAAGTAAAAATATAAGTAAAACTGTATCTCTGTCTGTTTTACATGTAAAGGTATAGAAGAAATAACATGTGTATGAGATTTTTAATGCTTTAGTTTTAATGATTGGATTATTAATTGGTAACAATTACTAACAGCTGCTAGATGACAAACAATAACATTTTAAACATTTCTGTAGCACTTTATAATTTCCAAAGAATTTTCACATAAATCATTCCTGAGCCAGATTAAACTAAAGGCGACAATTAACTTTTGGGGAAAGCTTGAGAGTATAGAGTTAGAAGGTTGAGAGTTTAGTGCACAGAAAATAGAAAAATGTTTCTTGGAAACGTATCCTGGCCTTGCTCTCATTGCTCCAGATGGCACTCAGCAGAAAACTGCTATCCAAACATCAAGGGGATGAGAAAACAATGTGGGGGGCACCTTGGTGCTCAGTTGGTTAAGTGTCTGACTTTGGCTCAGGTCATGATCTCATGGCTCCTGAGTTTGAGACCCGTATCAGGGACCATGCTGAGAGCTGAGAGCCTGGGGCCTGCTTCAGTTTCGGTGTCTACCTCTCTCTCTGCCCCTCTCCTGCTTGCATTCTGTCTCTGTTTCTCAAAAATAAACATTAAAAAATAATTAAAAAAAAAAAAAGAAAACAAGGTGCTCTGAAGGCTAGAAAAATACTTAAAAGACCTGGAGTACACCCAAGGAAGTCAAGGAGGTGCGAAATAAGTCAAGGTTTCAGAGAAAAGTCTAAACCTGAAGTTCAGAAAGAATGGACAATATAACCCAACATGGAACCTATAAAGGTTTTTAGATCTATAAAATAATGATAGTGACAATGATGATGACAATGATGATTATCATGTTATGTAGCCACACTAACTTTTCACAGTAATTTAATGAAAAACATAATATTGGCCTTGTCATTTTACAAAAACCACCTCAGTGAGGTGTAATAAATTGCCAAAATTTAGTCAGGAACAGACTGGTGATTCCCTCAAAAATCTTTGAACTTGAAGTTTTATGCTCATAACCATTTCTCTCCTGACTCTGGGGGAGGAAAATGGCCTGAGGACCTGTCTATTATCTTTGCACAACTGAAATGATTAACAAGACTGTCCTCTAAGGATGGAGTTTGTGCAGTTTGAACTCCAAGATCCCAGAAACCATGGGGAAGCAGTTTGAACTCTCTTTGGTGGACTGAAAAAAACATGGGTTTTGCATAAGAGGAAGAGAAAGACCATACATTCTAGGCTATGGCCTCTGGCAGGGAGAAACCTTGTTCTTCATTTAGGGAGTTGTTCAGAGGCAGAATATGTGGTGTTTCGTGTAAGTAACAGAAGCTTTTATTTATCACGATGCAATGTCAAAGGTAAGTTTATTTTCAGCCTCTCCATTAAACTCACTTTGCCTTTGCCTTTGCTCCCTGTACATCAAATACCTCAGAAGTGCCTGGTCTAGCTGCCTTTTCATCCTTCTGGTTTCAACAAAAATGGAAAGGAAATCTGGGGACATATTAAGGAGGAAAAATAACTTGAACTTCCCTAAGGAAAACGGAGATGGCCACTGTTGTGGTAACAGTAATGGAGAAAGACTTACAACAGAGAACCCCACCTCTGTGACTGGGGCATGAGTGGGGGAGTCCACTTGTCTGTTCTCAGCACTTACTGGTGTTGCTTGACACCCTTGCTAGCAGTCTACCAATTTAGTCCCTGATGCACCTATACTTTGTTTTTTCTGAAGTTTTTCAAATGTAAATTTGAGATAAAGATACATATCTTGCTGGAGCTGGAGTTTTTGCAGGTTTAAAAGTGATGATTATGTAAGCATTAATCAAGTTCCTCATTCAAAAGAGTTTTTTTTTAAGTGGTGTTAAGTCATACTCTCCTTACACAATTTTTCTGAATTTTCAAATTTTCAATTTTCTCATTGGTAAAATAAAGATACTAATACTGTCTTATTGTGTGAATTAAGAGATGTATGGGAAAGTGTTTGGCTAATAGGAAGTAAACAGGGAGTAACAGGTATCAGTGTCACTGTTTTCATTCTGTGCAATAAGGGCAATACTGGGGGACGTCTCTTAGATCCCGTCTATAGTTTTCTTAACACCCTCAAAAATTTATATGTGGACACTAACAACTCATTAGATGGCAGATCCCTTAACTGAGAAAGGGAGTATATCTATATGTTATTATCCCCTAAATGTCTAACTACAGGGAATAATTATGTATATTTCATGGCTTCTTTTTGATGGAATATTCAAAATAGTAACTATTGTGTTCATAATAAGATATAATGTTAAGCAAAATAATAGCAGATATAAGTTCTATGCTACAGTGAAGAAAAACATGTGTGCACACAGATCAAGTCTATTAGCTCTTTAAAAGCAAGAACCTCAGTGTGTGTGTGTGTGTGTGTGTGTGTGTGTGTGCGTGCACATGCACAAGTGTAGGCAAGTGTGCCGGCGTATCCACTGTAGTCTTTTGGCAAAGCACATGACCCAAAGTTCTTAAGTAACGTATGCAGGGGGGAGAGAGGAACATAGAAACAAAAAACAATTGTTTTCAATGAATTGAGGTTGAAATTTGCTTTAAAAATTTTCTCTATTGAGTTTACAATTAAAAATTTAGGTTTTAAATATCACAGCCTACTAGAATATTAGGAATAATCCTCACTTGCATTGGTATGGCCCTGCTCACACACACACCTCTCCACCTCAAGGCAACCATTGTTAAGAATTTTCTGATTATTCCACACTATTTATTTATTTGTAAATACAAATATGAAGTTACACAAATATGTACAACCACATAACTTGTTTTATATCATGTATTATGGCCATCGTTCCATGTCTGTATTTAAAGCTCTGTCTTATTCTTTTCTGAAGAGCTCCAAAAATATTCCTTACTATGGATTTTCTTTAATTTACTTAGTCACCTTCCTATTACTCACCATTTCACTTTTTTAAAAAATGTTTATTTATTTATTTTGTGGGAGAGACAGAGTGGAGAGGGGCAAAGAGGGAGGGAGAGAATCCCAAGTGGAGCCCAATCCCACAAACCATGAGATCATGACCTGAGCTGAAATCCAGAGTCAGACATTTAACAAACTGAGCCACCCAGGGACCCCACCCCATTTCACTTTTATAAGCAATGCTATAATGATAACCCATGGAATTGCAGAGTTAAAGTGCTACATTTTATTGATATTGTCAAATTGCTCTTAAGAAAGACTATTTCCATTGTTGTGTCCAACAATAATATAGCAAAGTATGTATTTCTCCACATCTTTACCCAAAGTGGATATGCTCAATCTATCACATTTTTATCACTCTTATAGGCAAAAGTATCTCATTTTAATTTGCATATTGAATTAATTGGTAAGAATCTAAATATGTTTTCACTTAAACTGCTAATTCATCTCCCTGCTTCATTTTTCTATTGGATTTTCTTTCATGAAGAATGTATATTTGTTCAAAAGGAAGATTGAAATGCAATCACTGAAGAACCCTGTTAAATTTGTGTTTTTTTCCCTGGGAGAAAGAAATCATTTATAGCTGTGCAGAAAAGAAAAGCCCTGAGGGGAGCAGAAAGAGTAAGAATTCAAACTTGACAATTATAGCGAGAGCTAGGTTTGCCCTTTTTTCTTCCCCATAAGCAGGGGAAACGTTTTGAGCCCAAAAGCAGGAAGTTGAGGATTACACAGGGCTCTCAGTTTTCCACTAGGGAAGGAAGCTTCTACTGGTCCTTCTCAAATGTCTGCTTGAAAGAATACCAATTCATTGATTCAACAGGTGACTGCCAGTTAATGGGGATACAGCATTTATAAAATAAACGTGGTTACTGTCCTCACTGAGCTTATGGTAAACCTGGAGAGAACTCATTCTCCTTCTTCCTTTTCCTCAGTGGAGGTTGAGGAATAAGGACAGGTGGATGAATGAGGGGCAAAGGTGGACAGGGACGAGTATACAGACTGATAGATTTTGGATAACTCTTGTCAGAATGGGAGAGACAAAATGTGTGGGGTGGGGGTAAACATGTGCTTGGGTTATTATTTATCTAATATGACAATGAAAAATTCTAATGTTATTTTTATTATTATTTAGCAAAGTTAACTGAAAACAGTGCCTGTGTTTTTTGTCTCTCATCTGGTTAAGTTTTCTGTGGGTTAAACCTCCCCAGCTCTCCTTACCCCATTCCAGAGATGTTGATGTTTGCATTCAAGTAATAGACAATTCTTACAACAGTATTCACCTATTTAGCTGTATTAATATGTCAGAACAACCTATAAGTTTTTGGTGCTTTCCATGTTTGAAGAATTAAGCCTATTTCTGTCTATCCCTAAAAGTGTGAAATGTTTTCAAATGTTTTATAAATCCTCACCTAAAATAAGTTTCTAAATTTAAAACTATGATTTCCGCATGTTAAAACTGGAAGAGTAAACTTAGTCCAATTGTCTACTTTTAGACAGAAGAAAGCAAGACTCAAAAGATCTAAAATCCTTTTTCCATTAAAAACCTTCTAGTCCTTTCTTTCAAATCTTTTTTTTGAATAAGAAAAAATAAAGCAAAGGATAAAGATAAGTGAAGGGGAAATTAGTACGGGGTTTTTGTGTCATATGTGTTCTGACTGAACATGTGAGAGTTTTATCAGCAGCCACAGAACCCATTTTCTCTTTATAGGACCACCTCGGAATCTGTTAGGTCTTCCTTTGAATCATCACTCCACCTTCTAGAGTGGCTCAGCCCCTCTCACATCCCACAGTATACCCCAATGAGTGATAGGATGTATTTCAGTGATAGATGCTTTGATTTCAAAGCAAAGAAAGTTAAAAATTATGCACCAAAAAGTGAGAGATCTGGTCTTGTGGCTTTTTGACTTTGAAGCTTTCTCGAATGAAAGCAATATTTGTTAAACAATATAAATGTTTCTTTAGCTGTTACAGTTTCCCAAGGGATAAGTTGCAGAGAGAAGTACATGGTCATGGTAATGTTAGATTTTTAAGGTGTTGGGGGACAGGAAACCTTCCTTTTGTTTTTATATGATAAAAAAAATTCGGTACATAAGGTTGTGTTGTAATGAAAGGGCATGGAGATTAGATGTTGACCTCGGTCGAATGCAACATCCACCACTTTGAAGCTGTGGGTTGTCTACAAATTGATAATGTGCACATTGTTATACCTACCAGGTTTTTATAAGGATTGTAGCTTTTAAAAATTAATGCAAAATATGTGAAATAACAGACATTCTTCTCTTCACAGTAGAATTCAAATAACCAAATTTCAATTGGCTGGAATTTTGGTAAGTCTTTATATAATGGAATTATCTTCCTAAATCTAATCAGAGACTTTCATGCTTACAAAATCTCTTTCTTAATTATTCTGAGCCACATTTGATTAGCACAGAACAGTTAAACCAAGGCACACCCAGGGAACAGAATGACATGCCCAAGATCACCAGCTAGATAATAGGTTTGGCCTGAAATCCAGTTTTCCTACCTTATGGGCAGAGAATGCCAACAGCTGCTTCTCCAAGATGGTGTGCAACAGTCCTTTCTAATTTTTCTAATAAAAAAAAAAAAACCAGTTCAAATGAATTTCCTAATGTCATTAAAAATCTGTTTCACCTCCATCTCGGTAGAGTTAGTTGCTAACATACACTTCTTTGTTCCTTTCTTCCTCTTTCTTTCTTTCTTTGTTTCTTCGTTTCTTTCTTTCTTCCTTTCTTTCTTTCTTTCTTCTTTTCTTTCATTTAATCCAAGTTAGTTAATATATAGTTTAATAATGGTTTTAGGAGTAGAGTTTAGTGATTCGTCACTTGCATATAACACTCGGTGCTCATCCCAACAGTGCCCTCCTTAATGCCCATCACTCATTTAGCCCATCCCCCCACCCAACACCCTCCAGCAACTCTCAGTTTGGTGTCTATAGTTAAGAGTCTCTTATGGTTTGCCTTTGTCTCTGTTTTTATCTTACTTTTCCTTTCCCTTCTTTATGTTCATCTGTTTTGTGTCTTAATTTCCACATATGAGTGAAATCATATCTTTCTCTGACTGACTTATTTCACTTACATAATACATTCTAGTTCCATTCACATTGTTGTAAATGGCAAGGTTTCATTGCTTTTGGTTACCAAGTAATATTCCTTTATAGATATACATATGTGTGTGTGTGTGCGTGTGTGTGTGTGTGTGTGTGTATGTATACATACATACCACATCTTCTTTATCCATTTATCAGTCAATGGACATTTGGGCTCTTTCCGTAATTCAGCTATTGTTGATAGTGCTGCTATAAACCTTGGGGTGCACGTGCCCCCTTTAAATCAGAATTTTTGTGTCCTTTGGCTAAATACTTAGAAGTGCAATTTCTGGGTCATAGGATAGCTTTATTTTTAATTTTTTGAAGAACCTCCATACTGTTTTCCAGGGTGGCTGTACCAGTTTGCATTCCCACCAACAATGTAAAAATATTCCCCTTCTTCCACATCCTCACCAATACCTGTCTTTGCCTGAGTTTTTCATTTTAGCCATTCTGATTGGTGTGAGGTGGTATCTCATTGTGGTTTTGATTTGTATTTCCTAATGATGAGTGATGTTGAGCATCTTTTCATGAGCCTGTTATCCATCTGGATGCCTTCTTTGGAAAGTGTCTGTATATATCTCTTGCCCATTTTTTCACTGGATTATTTGTCTTTCTGTATATGTCCTTACATAAATTTGCATCTTAATCACAACAGGACTTCTTAATACATACATATGAAAAAGAGCCATGCATATGAATGAGACATAATGCCCATTTACATGTTTTTTGTGGCATTTTGCTCCCTACACCCCATAAAACAACTTCATTTGGTCTGTATTTGGAAATCCTGTATATCGACAGTTCTTCATTTTGTTATTGTTGGGGTTTTTTCATGTCACTCTTCTCAAAAGAACTGTGAATTTCTTGAATGCAGGTAGGGAAGATTTTTGGAAAAAATATGAAGAAGACCAATGTGGTTCATATTGCTTTCCCCTTTCCTTCCCTCTAACTTTCAGGAACCCTCCCACACTTGAGGGCCCCCCTGCTATGATGTTCTCTCTGGGCTTTATCCAAATATGAATCCCTTTTTCACTCCTATTTCTTTTTTTAATATTTATTTATTTATTTTGAGAGAGAGAAAGAGAGAGAGAGAGCACAAGAGTGGCAGAGAAAGAGGGGAGAGAGAATTCCAAGCAGTCTGTGAACTGTCAACACAGAGCTCAATGCAGGGCTTAATCTCACAAATCATGAAATCACAACGTGGGCCAAAATCAAGAGTCAGATGCTTAACTGACTGAGCCACCCAGGCACCCCTTTCACTCCTATTTCTACTATTATTGACAAAGAGGTTGTATGAAAAAAATAATTCTAACCAACTGTGAAGTTAGAAGTGATTTTTTTAGGGGTGCCTGGGTGGCTCAGTCCAACTCTTGATTTTGGCTAGGGTCATGATCTCAGGGTTATGAGACTGAATCCCAAATCAGGCTTCGTGCTGAGTGTGGAGCCTGCTTAAGATTTTCTCTCTCCCTAGGCACCTGGATGGCTCAGTCGATTAGGCTTCTGACTTCAGATCAGGTCATGATCTCATGGTTTGTGGGCTCGAGCCCCGTATCGTGTTCTGTGCTGACAGCTCAGAGCCTGGAGCCAGCTTTAGATTCTGTGTCTACCTTTCTCTATGCCCCTTCCCCACTTGTGCTCTGTCTCTGTCTCAAAAATAATTTTAAAAAATTGTTTTAAAAAAAAGATTCTCTCTCTCCCACTCCTTCTGCCCCTCTCCCACTCGTGCTCTCTCTCTCTCAAAAAAAGTAAATAAAAATAAAAATAAAATTAAAAAAGTGATTTTTAACAAATATTGGTGGGGAGGTCATGATTTAGGTATATATTATTATAGTTCTCAGAGGTGTTTGCATTTTATCCAGGGGCAATTCAGTTCAATAACCATTTATTGAAATCCATTCCAAGCATGTATAGTACTAGTTACAGTTCCTACCCACCTACTCCATGCCAATGCCTAGGAGATGCTCAGGAACACAGACAAACAAATGAATTAAATGAACTCTGTGATTGGTATGGCGGTGGAGAAGGTACATTATAAAGCAGTTAGTTGTGCTGAAGGAATGATTAAGTGTAGTTGGTATAATGGGGAGGGCTTAGAATTAATTGCACGACTAAAATTTCAGACAGTGATAAACTAGTAGGAAGTTGCTACCAAGAAATTAAACTTCATTTTCTTGTCACATCAAAACATTCTGCAAACAAAATAGGGCCTTCCATGTCTCTTTTGCCTGCCTAAGTTTTCCTTCTGCCTAAGGTACACGACTTAAGTCTGTCTCAGTCTCCCCCGCCCCTTAAATATAGCGAGCCGCCATCGAGATTAGCTAGAACCTGACCTTTTCTGATTCAAGTCCCAACCTTGCCCTTAGGAGAAGTGATGGTATCTCCCTTTAGGCTCTCCTCACACATCCCTTCCCAGAAAATTTTGTGTATAAGCTCCATTACCACTAGTTTAATAGTAATAAACCATTATGTATATTCCTTTTAGAATTCTTTAATATTTATTTCTTTCTTTTGAGAGAGAGAGAGAGCCTAAATGGGGGAGGGGCAGAGAAAGAGGGAGAGAGAGAATCCCAAGCAGGCTCTGTACTGTCAGCACAGAGCCCATGTGGGGCTCCATCTCATTACACATGAGATCATGACCTGAGATAAAATCAGGATGCTTGATGCTTAACTTGCTGAGCCATCCAGGAACCCTTATACATTTCTATGGTAGCTCTTACAGTTTACAAAGCACTGTTGCATATATCATCAAATGTTATCCTACAGCAGTTCTTTAAGGTAAAAGTTGTCTTTCTTCTATAATGAATAGGACTAAACCTCAATGAAATTTCTAAGATAATATACATCTTAATAGTAAGCAGATGCTGGGGCTCCTGGGTGATTCAGTCAGTTGAGCTTCTGACTCACGATTTCAGCTCAAGTCATCATCCCAAGATCGGCAGATAGAGCCCTGAGTTCTCCTCCACTCTGAGTGTGGTGCCTGCCTGAGATTCTCTCTCTCCCTCTCTCCTTCTCTCTTTTTCCTCTCTCCCTCCCCCCTCACCCTTGATGCTCTCTCTCTCACTTTAAAATTTAGAAAAAATCAAATATAGTAAGCAGATGCCTTCTAACACTGGTGTTCTTTCCAAATAGAACAATGAAACCAAATTCTATAACATCCTACAAACTGAGAAAAATCATACAGTGCCAAATGGAGAAAATAATAAACTGCATGTTTTTCAACTTTCTAGTTTCCTTGCCTGTTCTTATATGTTTAAGTTTCCCATCATCTTTATCACATCTTGTTAACATCTGTCTCCAACACTACAGCTCTGTTTGTTTTAGAAACAGTCTGAAATTAACTTCTGCATAGAAAAAAAAGTACCTGAATTTTATCTTAAAATCTATTTATAGAGATTCTTTCTGCACACAGGTAATGTACTAGATCACTTGACTTGAATAACTTGACTTTATACTTTTGAGATTATTTGAAAATTTCCTTCAAATAAAGTGATTTGGATGTTTTTATTCATTAAGCTGTAGAGTATTTTATTCTTTTGCCTCTATATATGGAATAATAAAATCATAGAATTTAAAGTAAATTAGAGTTTAGACAGCCAACTGGTCTTAAAAAATCATTTCATGAAAATGGAGCCCAGAGAAATTGTGACAGCTAATTAGTGTCAGACACTTCCTTAGATTGGCTGATACGTTGGGGAAGGAAAAGTCTGAGTCATTATGTAGTCAACTTCCATTTTCCACACACCTATGAATATCATGTACTCATTATAGTAATTCTTGCTAAAACAGCATTAGGACTTCGAAGTGGAGTGCCTGGCTGGCTCGATTGAAAAAGCACAGGACTCTTGATCTCAGGATTATGAGTTGGAGCCTCACGTTGGGTATAAGAATCAACTAAAAAAATAGATTTAAAAAAAATAATTATTAACAATAAAAATAATTAAAAATAACAGTCACGGGGGCTTGGGGCAGACAATTCTCCACGGCATTTCTACACATTTGCTTTAGACTATCTTTTCAACGTTGTTCCCAAAGCAGAAAGCCTTGAAAACCATAAATCGTGTCTCCCTACAGATAAAATGACAGATTTTATTACTGATCAGAATCAGTAAGATGAGTGCTTTCCCTCTTCCCAGAGATACTTCAGGATAATGAAGATAATATATTTCTCTGAAGGGGCATGAGGTTGATTTGCTAGTAACCCTTATATAAAATCAGGATACCTTCTTCTGAGAGGTCCTCAGTTGTGATCTAGATCTAGATCTACCTTCATTGCCACCTTCTTCTTTTATTATTATTAAATAAAGTATATTATAACAATTTTTTCTTATATTATTATGAACTCTTCAAAAATAGACTTTACTAGCTATGTATATTTCATAATATGCACACACCATATTTTTGCTCGTTTCTTTAGTTAGATATTTTTCCCTGATTTTTATCAATTACAGATTCTCTATTACTTTAATGAATATCTTTTTTTTTAATCTTTTAAGCTTATTTATTTATTTTGAGAGAGGGGACGAGAGAGAATCCCAAACAGGCATATGCACTTGTCAGTGCCGACTCTGATGTGGTGCTTGAACTCAGTAACTGTGAGATCATGACCTGAGTCAAAATCAAGAGTTGGATGCTTAACTGACTGAGCCACCCGGGCACCCCTACTATAATGAACATCTTTATATTTAACTTTTTTCTGTATTTCATATGACTTTTAATAGGATAGATATCCAGATGTGAGATTGTTGAGTCAAAGGCTAGAAATGTTTTTTTGAAATTCTTACTTCATATTACCAAAATGCTTACTGAAACATTAACTTAAGCCAGTTTATGTTCTCACTAGCAATGTCTCAGTGTTTTCATAACTATTATTTTTCACTTCTTCACCATCATTCTTTGTATTTCTATTCTGAACCTTGCACACCTCCTCAAATTCCTCAAGCCTTTACATATGTTCTCCCCTCTACTTAGAATGCTATAGGCATATACAACTCTTATCCTGCAGACCTCAGCTGAAATGTTATTTTCCTCAGGAGTTCTTCCCTGAATTCCCAAACTAGGATACATCCTCATTACATTTGATACTTACCATTGTGGTACTCATGCCCGTGTGACTGTAATGTACTCAAAATGTACTCAAAATGATGTAATGATTTTATTCTTGGCTTATATTTAAGCTCTGTGAAATTAGGGATATCATTTGGCAGGTTCTTCACAAACCCCTAGTGCTAGAATAAAGCTTGACACACATTAAACACTTAATAAATACTACCTGAATGAATTCATCTTTTACAAATTCATAACAACAAAGTAAAGCTGGTAGAGCAATTACTACTAATCTGACAAGGGAGAAATCACAGGGATAGTTTGAATTTATCTCCTCAAACTCAGCAAGTGAGTTAGTAGCAGAGATACAATTATAACATGGCTTTCCTGGCCCTCAGCAGATACTTTTCTTTTTAATAAAGTCAATACTTTGATAAATTTTTGAATATTTTTGTTATTAAAAATAACAAATTCATTCAAATTGGTTTATCAATTAAAGATAATCCTAGTGATTCTCTAAATACATAATTTTCTCTGTAGAGATATAATAAATACCTCTAAATCAATTATTTCCCGTTAATGGATTCAGTTGAACCAAATTAGGAATGATATGAAGTTGTTTTTATGGTCTTTTTTTCAACATGGATCCTTGCTGCACTTCACATTGTACAGAAAGTGAAATACTTTTTTATTCTCTCTTTTTTTTTTTTTTTGGTGTCATGTGACTTAGGCAGACAATTCTGTTTATTGTCAACCAAGAAACAAAGTGTGGGGGTGCTCTATACAAGTGAGGAGGAGATACAAAAGAGGGCTGGGTGGAGGGGAGACACAATAATACTCAGCAGTATTGGGAGTGAGCTCCAGCTTTTCATTCAAACACTTGGACCAAGGAGACAGCCATGCTTTTTCACTAAAGGCTGAAGAAGAATGGAAACCGGACTCAGTTTATCAGCTCGTTACAGGGCGGGCAGAGCAAGAGGCTGTTTGAAGCTGATGTAAGAAAGAGGCCACTAGTGGTCTGTGGGGAGCCTGCAGCCCAAGCACAGAATGGAAGCTGAAGGTGAGGTCCACGGCTGCCGGGGATGGCTGGTCCCAGCTCCCTAGGTCCTGGGCTTCTCTTGATTCTCAATGATAAGCTTGTCAGTTGAATACAGTTGGCCAATGTGGACCTGTCGACGAATTATCTCAAGGTCTCTTTTGGCTTTATTCACTAAGGTTTGAATTTCTACAGGATCCTTTACATTCTTATTTTCTCTGAAGGCATCTCTTATCCTCCTGATAGCATAAGTTCTGTAATTGTAGGCGCTGAAATGCTTGCTTTCTCTCAGCATCGCCCGGTACAGATCTAACACTTGTGCGCGGCTGGAGGCTGCCATTTTGGAAAGCTCTCTTTTTTTTTTTTTTTTATTTGTGAGACAGAGAGAGTAAGCTGGGGAGGGGGGGAAGAGGAAAAGCAAGAGAGAGAGACAGAGAATCTTAAGCAGGTTTAACACTCAGCATGGAGCCCAATGTAGGGCTCAATTCCAGTACTCTGGATAATGACCTAAGTTCGGCTCAAATGACTGAGTTACCCAGGTGCCCTGAAAATGAAATACTTTTTTTTTTCACTTTCAGACATGTCATGTGAATCATGCACAGATAAGTTTTTCATTGGCTCTTGTAATTATGCAACAGGTCTGTTGCCTAAACATAAGTTTTTCAAAAAGTATCAATAAAGAAATTCAAACACATCACAATAATTCCTATTTATTCCTATTTATTTGTGTTCTAAGCAACTAGAAAATTCAAACTGTGATAATATGTCTTTATCCTTTTATAAGGAGAGGTCAATTCGGGTCACCTGGGTGGCTCAGTCAGTAAAGCGTCTGACATCAGCTCAGGTCATGATCTCAGGGTCCATGAGCTTAAGCCCTGTGTTGGGCTCTGTGCTGGCAGCTCAGAGCCTGTAACCTGGTTTGGATTCTGTGTCTCCCTCTGTCTTTCTCTAACCCTCCCCTACTCATGCTCTGTCTCTGTCTTTCAAAAATGGAATAAACGTTAAAAAAAACTTTATGAGAGGCAAATGATAAATAAGTTTATGTAAGAAATTTATTTTTTTAATGTTTATTTATTCTTTAAAGAGAGAGAGAAAGAGAGGACATTAGCAGGGGAGGGCCAGAGACAGAGGGAGACAGAGGATCTGGAGCCAGCTCTGGGCTGACAGCAGAAAGCCTGATGCAGGGCTCGAACTCATGAATGATGAGATCAGAACTTGCGCCAAAATCAGACACCGAACCAAGTGAGTCACCCTGGTGCCCTAAGAAATTCGTTTTTTAAAGCAATTCTCACTATGTGCCATATTGTGGTATAATGGTATAGTGGAACTGACTAGGTTCAAGATGTTACTCAACCTGCATATCATAAAACCACAAAATGTGAACCAATGCATATAGTAATGTCCATCGAGAGTAGCCATGCTCTAGTTTCAGAGCCCTCAGTTTTCTAGAGGATCTGTGGACTATCCAGGATTCTGATCAATTTCCCAAAGAGCTGAGTGAGAATCCTTGTCCTGAGCCCAAGAAATGGGACACCAACTTGCATATGGTATTGGAAGAGGAAGCCAGTTTTTATCATAACCTAGGGATAGTTGAAACAAAAATCCACTCATTAAAGTTTAGGCTCAAAATTTCTTCCTGATTTTCAAAATGTTATTATCTTTCTTGGTCTTCATTGTGATTCTCTTAATTTTCCTTCATGAACTTTTTTCTTGAGTTTATCCCTTAAGTTTTGGTGATTATTCTAACACCTATCTTCAGCTTTTCCCTGCTTACTACTCATGCCCACACTGTAGTCTATGGACTTGCTCTGGGTGACCTTCTCTTCCCCTATAAAATCAACTTTCCTTTGTCTTTCTTCCCAAAACACCTACTCCACCGTCATTTCTTCTTGCTTAGTGACTTCAACACTAGTACTATGCTGAACAAATGTTTATTGAATAAATGCAATTTTTGTGGTTAAGTATTATATTTCTACAATCTATGGATCACCATTTATTGAGAATTTCTTCTTAATCTTCATACAAGTAAGGCACTGGGTATAATGGGAAGAAAATGAGTGTTGGGATTCAGGCATACCTTGGGAATCAGCCAAACTTTCTAGTTAAGCCACTTACTTAATTGCATGGCATTTATCAAGATACCTAATCTCTGTGTTCTAAACACTCTTTCATTTCTAAAATGAAGTGAATAATGCCTACCTTATAGTGCAGCTATAGGGATTAAACAGTTTGCATATGTACATAGTGTCTACACATAGTAGACATTCAATAAATGGTCATTGTTATCATAAAAAGGAATTATACCTGCACATTTTGCCTCTCTCCACGATCTCACTTTTAATTAAATTTATCTGTTCCTCTTCGTTTACTACTAATAACTCTTATCAATATTCTGTACCCTACCTGCGTGAGAAGCCCTGTTAAAATCATAAAAGTCAGGAAGGAAAATATATATATTAAAAACCTAAAGCACCCAATAACAGTATGAATTTTCATTCCAAGCATTTTCTCCTTCTATGCTCAAAGTTAAAGTCTTAGATCAAGACAACATGCAGGACTGGCAAGCTACTAAGTGTTAGAAGGTACTTTTGAGGTTGCAGGTTTAGCTAGAATTTCCAGGGGAGAGAGCTATTGTGGGATCTATGAATAGGCAAAAAGCATATGTTTCAAAGAGATATACTTATGGAGATGTATCAGACTACAAAGCAATTAAAATATTAAAAAATAAATAGAGGGGTGCTTTGGTGGCTCAGCTGGTTAAGCATCCAACTCTTGGTTTCAGCTCAGGTCATGATCTCACAGTTCATGAGACAGAGCTCCCCAGTAGGGGTCCAGGCTGACAGCATGGAGCCTACTTGGGATTCTCTCTCTCTCCTCTCTCTCTGCCCCTCACCTGCTCACTCTCTCTCTCTTGCAAAATGAATAAGCATTTAAAAAATAGGTAACTAAGAACTTTATTAGAATTAGGTTACATTAAAATATTTCAACCACTCTTTCACAATTGAAAGATGCAATAGACAAAATATAACTATAGTCACAGAAAGACTTGATTCAATCACTTTGTATATCAGTTGCTTTGAGTAAAGATAATGTAATTTTATATGTTGATTTTATAAATCAGCCATAAATTTTGCTACAAAGAAAGTAATAAAATTTTAAGCATTGATATTTTACAGAATATAATCTAAGAAAATAAGTTAAATTAAAACTTAACTACTTAAAATAAGAGATTCCTAAATAACCTATGAAGCAACGGGGATCTAAATCTAAATTATAAACTTTTCAAATGACAAAGAATAAAAAAGGATTTCATACTGTTCATACTGTAACTTGTGAGATATAGTCAAAGCTGGTCTCAGAAAAGAAGTGTGGGCCTAATACACCTTTATTATTAAAGGAAAAGAGTGAAAATGAGCTATTAAGTATTCATGCTAATAAATTAAGGAAAGAAAGATAAAATGAACCAAATGAAGGAAAAACTACTACAAATAAAATATTAAATTAATTCATTTTTTAAAATGTGCAAATTAATCACAGGAAACCTCGCTAAAATGCAGTCAGGAGGTTTTTGCTGTAGCTTATTTGTCCCAGATTGCAATTCTCTGCTATTCTCCAAAATGATGTTTTTGCTAGTAGAATAACTAGTAGTTTTATCTGCGAGGTTAATATTGGTGATCAGACATGGGATCCATAGCAAACCTCCAAAGACTCCACGGCTGAAGAGCCAACAGCAGACAGGGCCCACCGAGCCGATGGGGCTCACTGCTTTCTCACTCACCCTCAAGTTGGAAGGTTAAGTTTTCTCCTGGGTTTTGAGTTCCATGCTTTGTGTTTGTGCTCTTCAGACTTTGTTTGGAATCTCTGTTAAGGTTTTTGTTTTTGTTATTATTTCAGAGTAACAGTTTGGCCTCTGGTACAACTCCTTTTCAGAATTTCAGAATTGTCCCTGATGGAACCGTGCTGGCCTTTGGTCTGACTCCTTTTCAGAATTGGACTGTTCTCATTGGACTGGTGCCAGAGGGAAATGTGCAGGCCTTCAATCCCACTGTTTGGGATCAGACTCTTCTGGTTGGAACTGTGCCCGTTGGAATTGTGCTAGCCTTCAGTCCAACTCCTATTTGGGATCAGACTGTTCCTACTGAAACTGTGCTAGCATTATGTCTGTCTCTTTTTTGAAACTGGACTGTTCTTGTTGAAACTATGCCTGCCAGCCTTTGGTCCAATTTCTTCAGAACCGGGCAATTCTTACTAGAACCGTTCTGGCATTTGGTCTGATTCTAACTGGCACCAGGCTGTTCCTGTTAAAACTGGTATTTAGAAATCTTTCTCTTGTCTCTAGAAAAACCTTTAAGAAATGGGATCCCAGTCACCAAATGCTTTGAGCATGCTCCCTCACCCCCCCACCCTCACTTGGGCTGGTTTTATGTTTAAAAACCATAGTCCCTCCTCCTGTGCATTTCTCACTAAGTGGACTGACTTGACCAAAAGTAATTTAGAACTTCAATGACCATTGTGGGGGAACTTTACATCTCCCCAAACTTCTTCTACTCAAAATTAAATTAGAAAGCTATAGTTCCAAATGAAAAAAGAAAAAGAAAAAAACTGAATATGATGCATATTTTAAATGGTAACTTGAAACTTCCAGATGTTTTCAGGATTCTAAGTATGCCACTTTGCAAAATACTACTTCTAAATTAACTGAGCAAACCACTGAAATAAGTCAAAATAGCTTCTGAAGCCTCTTGTTCCCCACCCCCAACTTTTTTGTCTGCAGACTCATGGCAGCCATCTTGTGCTCAGACCTCACCTCCAGCACCATTTTCCTCTATTCTCTCTGCTGAACTTCCCTTTTCCTCTGAATCTCTCCTGCTCACTCCTCTTCTGAAACTATTGAAACTTGCCTCTTTAAATTTAAGCCTTCGGAAGACCTAAATAAACCTCAATTTTCTTATGTTCCCTGGACTAAGGCTAAATTGCAAATCATAGTTTAAAAGTCTCTTAAAGTGACTGAGGACCCACATAAGTTTGCTGAAGAATTTAGCATAGTAATTGAAATTTACCAATCTAGCTTCTCAGGTTTATATCAATCAGTCCACATACCTGTTGGTGAGGATCAGCCCAATCATTGGATGAAACTAGCCAGAAGGGAACATCCTCAAGGGTATTTAGAGAAACAGACTCCCAACTTTGAGGCAACATACTAGAAAACTCATTAGAAATCTCCACTGGGCTATTATAATCGCTTTTCCTAAGCCTGTTGATAGGAGCAAAATTCAAGCTTGCACACAGAAGTCTTGTGAACCTATTTATAGCTATTAAATCAACTCTAAATTATCTTTTAAGAATATTGTGGTCTTCTTGTGGATGTTGAATCTACCTGGTAGCATATAATTCTGCTTATTAATTAATTGAAGCTTTCTCTCTTAGTCAAAAGGACCAGGATGGAATGGGAAAATGCCCACTCCAAATTTACTTAATATGGCAAACCAATTTACTTGCATCCTAGATGGGCTACCTTAAAGAAAGACCACTAAAATTCTTTTTTCAATTTTGGCAAATGGATGCCCCTAAATAAATCCCCAAACCTTCTAGATTCTGCTATTATTCCAAAGAGCCAGGGCATTGGGAAAAGAATTGTTACAAATTTCATCACTTCAGGTACCTTCTAACCAGACTTTCTAATGCCCTCCTAATTCCCAATGATGGGACTCTGAGTTTAGATACTTAAGGCATCTGATCTCAGAGAAACTGCTCTCAGGAAACCCCTGGGAACTGAGGAACTCTTCCTGATTCTCCCTATTAACCAGTTTGGAGAAAAAAACTCTCCAGATTAGAAATGAAATCTCATTCCCACTCTTGGTGCCTAACCCCACTGCTCTAAAGCAGCCCCTTCCTTGGAGTACAGAAACAGTTCAAATAGTAGGAGTCTAACAAACTTCAACAGGCCTTTGAACCTATTCTCTTTGTCTAGGCCCTTTGAGAGATACTAATCCTTTTCCTCCTTAGTTCCTCCACCCCATCCATTGATTGGGCTGAGATTTCTTAGAAAACTATCACGCCAGAATTTCTCCAAAAAGGGGAAAATAATTCTATAATTTGACAGTAGTAATCAAAATACCCAACCAGGGGAATTAAATGACCATGAGACATCTTTCTATGCTATGTCTCTGATAGCATTATAGTTGAGTCCAGGGACAATGATCATTTATTTGTTCCTGTTGGATCAGCTACTAGGCTATTTAAGGGCAAATTCTTCAGCTGATGTCGGCAGAATCTACAGTGCACCTCCCATCAATATTCAAATAGATCCCCCTCCAAAATCTCCACAGTTAAGACCCTATAAATAAAGAAGCCCTTCAGGTCATCAAACATATAATAAAAGATTATGAGGTCTAGGGCCTCAATATCCATCCCCTGCATGAGGCCCTCTGACCCTAATTTTACTTATGAGAAAACTGAATACCTAAGGGTGAAGGTTTGTCTAGGATCTTTGAGCAATAAATAACACTGTTATCCCTAGGCACCCTATTGTTCCTAACCCCCACGTGCTCCTAACATCCCTTCCCACTGAAAACAAATTTGTCACTATAATTGATCAATGCAGTGCAGTTTTAGTATTCCAGTTAAGAAGGATAGCCAATATCTTTTTTGCTTTCACTTGGGAAGAACAAAAATACACCTGGGCAGTAAGTAATGCCCCAGGGTTACAGAGAGAGTCCTTCTTGCTTTTCACAAATCATAAAAGCTGATTTGGATGATATAAATCTTTCTATAGGCTCTACCTTGCTCTAATACATAGATGATTTGCTTCCCTACTCCTCTTTTCAAACTTCTTCACAAGAAGACAGCATCTAACTTTTGGCCTTAAAGGGACATAAACTCTCCAAGGAAAAATTACAGTTTGCTCAAACTCAGTTTAGATACTTAAGGCATCTGATCTCAGAACAAGGACTACATTTCTATCTAGACAAAACCCCTCGTGACTATTTAATGCTGACATTATCTTTTGACTCCCTGTGACCGTTTACAGGAAACTCTTCTAACCAATGCAAATCTTTCATTCTTTACTGATGGTTCTTATTTAAAGAATAAAATGGTAAATATTGTACTGGGTATGCTACTGCAACTCTTTTGAAGTCATTGAAGCAGCTTCTTTACCTTTGCCTACTTCAGCCCAAAATGCTGAATTATATACCCAAGGGTAAAATAGAAAACATTTATCCTGATAGGTGGTATGCCTTTGGGGTAGCTCCTGACTTTGGAGTATTATGGAAATAGTGAGATGTTCTTCCCTCCAAAGGAGGATAAAATTCAAAATGGCTTATTTATCCAAAATACATTAGATGCCATATTCTTGTTAGCTTCTCTGATTTTTAAGGTTCCCAGGCATTCTCCAGAAGCTGAAGTAACCCAGGTTATTATTACTTGATGGTAATATTGCCATCAAAAATGCTGCTGTTAAAGAAACCAATAGCCAAACTCTGTTATGGCCCAAAAGAATCTTCTTCCAAACGAGAATTTGGAAAAAATTGACAAGAGACATTGAACAATTAGCCCCAGAGAGGGAGAAACAATATTGGAAATCTACTAACTGTTGTTTCAATAAAAGGAGAGAACTTAGGTTTGGACCAAATAACAATCCAGCCCTATCAGAAATTCTAAAATCCCCAATAGTTACCACTGTGCATACATTAAACCATTGTTCTACTGGCAAACTGATAGTGTTTATAAACCAAAATTGGTGGGGAAATACTAAGAAGGCCACAAGAAGTGCCTATCTTGTTTGTCCCACTTGATCAGAATACAATCCTGGGAAACCTGTCTGTACTACTTGTGGACACTTTAAATTAAACCAAGGATCATTTGAGGTTTGGTAAATGGATTTCATACACCTCTCCCCATATGAAAGGTAAAAATATGTTTTAGTCATGGCTTGTGTTTTATCACTGGACTAAAGCTTTCCCTTGTAGACAGCACAACACTCTGTGGCTAACATTCTGTTTGGAAAGATTATCCCCACCTAAGAAACCCCTCTCAAAACAGTGAGTGGGGAACCCGTTTTTACTAGTGAAGTTCTTAATCAATATGTAGCCAGTTTGGTCAGTTTTTATAACACTTTCATCAAGCATAAGAGCCTTAATCCTTAAAGATAGTTGTACTCACTAATGACACTATTAAGACTCACCTGACAATACAAAGACCCTCCAAATACCTTGGCCAATTGTGTTACCATTAGTTATTTCTCAACTCAGATCTACTGCCTTGGGAACTCATAGACTTTCAACCTTTGAGACAGTCACAGGGCATCCATTGCATTTGGCCTCTGCCTCCTTTGACCCATAGTTGATAAAGCGAGATATACTTCAACTGTGCAAAGGCTTAATGGTTTCTATCAAAACTAACCTTGCTTTGGTAGAGCAATTTTTTTTTCACAGTGCACTGCCAGGAGATGATAACTTTAAGCATCACACTTTGTAACCTGGAGATTTCATCTACTGGAAAGACACCTCCAGAAAGATTCTCTTCAACCTCACTGGAAAGAACCTTATGAGGAGCCGCAAACCAACCCTGTGCTTCTAAACTCCAAGAAATAGACTCTTGGGTTCATGTGACACATCTAAAGAAGGCACCAAATCTTGACTGGAACTGCACATCAGCTGGTGACCTCAAAGTAAAGATTTCTTTGAATTGGAGCAGATGACATCTGATAACACAGCTTTCCAAAATGTCCAGACCAGGCCTGTATTCCTTTTTCTCACTGTTGTTTCTTCTCTCTGTTTTGTTTTTGGGGTTGTTTTTTTTTTTTTGGTTTTATTTTTTTCAAAAGATAAGGCCCTTGTCTGCATTTCCCAAACCCACCTCTTCTTTTGAAGAGACTCAATCATGATTGTGGGACAAGTTAATTTTTTACCTCCTTTTTCTGAAGGGTTAGAGGATTTGGAATTTATAGAAGTCTTCTTTCATCTGAACTATTAACTTACTTTGGTTTCTTATCCAAATTCATGGTCTCTGAATTTGCATTCTTATAGGCTGTATTATCAATAACACATTTGGTTCCAAATAGCTCTTCTGAGATAATAATACAATTTTAAAGAAGTCTTTGAAGTTTTGCTATTTTGTAAAAGGGTTCATAATCTGTTACTTCATGTTTATACCTGCACTGTATCTTCCCAAATGCACTCAGTTAACTCTTTCAGTGTGCTCTTGGTGTATCTACTAATCTGCTTTCATGGTTGCTTTAAGTGGAGACTTCCAGAAGCCATACATGACCACAGGTTTGCCTTCATAAGAAGAACCTTTCTCTCCTAAGTTGGAATAAGTGCCAATAGATATTTCAGCTGGCTACTTTCAGACCTAGAGTCCTGATTTAGAACAGTCATACAACCTGAATAGTTATGTTACTTCTATTATATATACTGATTTTAAGTTTTGCATTTTGTTGACTATTGAACTGAAAAAAAAAATAAAACAAAACAGATGTGCCCAATAAGGTGGGGCTGGCTCAAGGCTTCAAGATGATCTCCAACACTTACAACCTTATGGAGATTTAGACTTTAGGGGCACCTGGGTGGCTCAGTCAGTTAAGTGCCCAACTTCAGGTCGGGTCATGATCTCACAGTTTGTGAGTTAGAGCCCCACATCTGGCTCTGTGCTGACAGCTCAGAGCCTGAAGCCTGCTTTGGATTCTGTGTCTCCTTCTCTCTCTGCCCTGACTTGTGCTCTGTCTCTGTCTCTCAAAAATAAATAAATGTAAAAAAAATAAAAGGTGTAGACTTTCAATGGGAACTGCCAGAGAGTTTCTCCCTCCTAACCTTTCTGGTAACTCCAATGTGACCTTAAGTGGTTTCCAATTACTAAGCACTTACCCTCTGACACAAGTGACAACCACAAAAGGTCCTTCCTGGCACTGAGGGGCAAAATCACGAAATATAAAGAACCCAACTATTAATCAGCAATGCTTTCAAAGAAAGATCTTGATCAAGGAGAAGATAAGAATGGGTGACATAGATGACAGGGATTAAGGAGTGCCCTTGTCCCTATGAGCACAGGGTGATATATGGAAGTGTTAAATCATGATATTGCACACTTGAAACTAATATAACACTGCATGTTAACTAACTAGAATTAAAATTAAAACTTAAAAAAATAAAATAATATCCAGTGAATGCTCTATTAAGAAAACAAAAAAACAAAGGTGACAGGTAGCAAAACATATGATTTTGAAGGTGATAAAAATTTTTTAACATGTAAAGTTGTTTTAAAGTTCATTATGGAGGAGAGGAAATGCCTGAGAAAGCCAAGAAAAATATGGAAAAAAGGATAAGGATCAAACTTTCTTTAAAGTCAATCACTGAGATAAAACAAAATAAAGCATTGCAGTATTCATGGGAATTGAATTCATTCAAATTTGGTGTTTAAATTTAGAAGGAAATAATTTATTTAATGAATAATCTTGGTACCATTGCCTGAATGAAAAGACAATTGAATCTCTATCACACAAAATACAAAAATAGACCTCATGTACTTCAGAGATACAAATTTAAAATTAAGTAATAATTGATTGAAATATTTCAACCAATTTAAAACAGCTTAAAATATTTAAATATTTAAATGTACACTTGTTAAATCATTTAAAAGATTTATAACAACTCAGAGAGGAGGGGAGATTTACCGGGAGGAGGCAAGGTAGAGGTGGGGTCTGACATTGCTGGTGTAGCTGAACTAACGTGAGTTTGCTCCTTGGTGAGTCACAGAAATTATACCAGATGGGATTCTCGCACAAAGGAAACTTTATTTATAGCAAAGCAGGAGATCGCAGGGAGTAACTTCCAAACTCATGACTCCCCATGAATGGGCTCCTTTAATTTAGGATTAGGATGAATAGATATTTTTTTAATTGATAAAGGTTATGTTTGAGAGAGATAGACAGAGTGAGAGTGGGGGAGGGGCAGAGAGAGAAAGAGACACAAAATCTGAAGCAAGCTCCAAGCTCTGTGCTGTCATCACAGCCCGAAACAGGGCTCGAACTCATGGACTTCAAGATCATGACCTGAGCCAAAGTCAGATGCTAAACTGGCTGAAACACCCAGGTGCCCCTATTTTTTAAATTATTTAATGTTCATTTTTAAGAGAGAGAGAGTGTGAGCAGGGGAGGGACAGAGAGAGAAAGAAAGACAGAAAGTCCCAAGTGGGCTCTGAGCTGTCAACACAACCCAGGAACCATGAAATCATGACCTGAGCCAAAATCAAGAGTTGGACCTCGACTGACAGAGCCACCCAGGTGCCCAAGGATGAATATTCAGAAGAGGGAGTCTTGTCATCATATGTAGAGGCGGGCATGCGGTGGTGCATGTGTCTTAAAGATACATGCCTGCCTATTCATACTTTCATGCTATATAAATAAGACGTGTGTTCCTCCTTGGGTGGACATTTTAGATTATAATGAGGTAAAAGCAATTGTTGGTCACTCCATGGGTCACTCCGTGGTCCATCTAACCAGGTGTGAGTTGAGGGTTGAGCTCAAACTGCTCTGGGTGGTCTGGGCCTCCCAGAGCTCTTTCTCAGGCCAGTCATTATTGCTTGAGGGGTAATTTTGTTTTCCATCCTGGGATACTATGCCTATCAGGTCTTTTGCCTGAATTAAGAGATAAGCTGCAAAAAAGAAATTAAGGAAAAATGTGGGACAAGGTTTGGTAGGTACAAGCAGATGTGCAGTAAAGGTCAGGTTTCAGGGTCTAACTGGTGACACAGGGAGAAATGCTATTTGCCAGGGCTATCTTGGACACTTATATTGCAATATCTATTTGCAATTAGTTCCTGTCACTTTCATATAGAAGGAAAAGCAGGTGTAGGAAGGATATATGTTCAAAAATTCTTATTGCAACAAGGTTTGCCATGGTAAAAGTAATATTAATAATGTGAAAAGTAAGGGAGACGATTCATTTTCAGTAGTACCAAATAAAAGCTGTGCTGTCTAATTAACAATAGGTTTACAAAAAATTAGGAAATGTACAAACCCCCTCCCCTGACAATGGAGTCCCAAACCTAAGACATTTGTAACGAGAGAGGAAAGAACCCCTCACCATTTCATAGGCTTATTTTGCCAGGCTTTGCAATGAGCATACACCAAAGAACTTAAGTCTCTGTGTTACCTCAAGGAATGTACGTTTGTTCCAATCAGAGTACTTTTTGCCTTACATGGGACAAAACATCTGGGTAAGGCTGTAACCTCCACCAGTAGTACTCAGCCAATGAGGAATCAGGGGAGGGACTTTCACACTAGAAGATAAATTGTCTTAACTGCCCCAAGTGTGCCTATCCATCAGACATCCTCTCTTAGCTTCCCTTCACTGTGCTCTGAGTCTCTGTGTGCCTCCTTTGATTGGGTCAGTGGGCTTATTTCTCATAAATAATAATGCTAAAATATCTAGAAATAACCCAAATGCCCATTTAACAACGGTTAAATAGATTTGTTATAGGCCTTAAGTGCTATGCAGCTATTTTTCTTAAACAATTTCCATTCCTTCATGTGAAGAGATTCCTGTAGTTTATGTTTAAGAATAAAAAATATTTAGGCTCAGTCAGTTAAGTGACTGACTCTTGATTATGGCTCAAGTCATAGTTCATGAGACTGAGCCCCACATTGGGCTCCACACTGACAGTGAGGAACCCGCTTGGGATTCTCTCTCTCCCTCTCTCCCTCTGCCCCTTCCCCACTCTCTTTCTCCATCAAAATAAATAAACGTTAACAAATGAAAATTTTTTTATTAAAATTGGATCAAGGAGAAATCCCATTTTGCAAAAATGAACCTCAGAATCCATACTCATGTAGTACTTCTATAGTGCTTATTTTGTGACTCTAGTATAAAAGCATTTCACATATTCACTCATTCAAAACTTCACCAAAACCCAGTGATGTAGGTACTTTTATTATCCCAGTTTTACTAATGTGGAAAGTGAGTCAGAGAAGATCAATAGCTTCCCTAAAGTCACACAGATAGTAAGAAGTGGTGCCAGGATTCCAATCATAGCATTCGTGATCTAGAATCTGAGCCCTTACACATCATGTGCCCCCTTCTTATGCATGTTTGTAAAGAGCTGATAAGTATAGTAAGAGATACTGAAGTCAACACACCAGGAAGTGAACACAGATTACATTGCTTAGCAGGGTTGAATGGGAACGAGAAGGAAAAGGGGAGAAAAGTGGGGGTGGGGGTGGGGGGGACTTTGTAGCCTAATGGCAAAATATACTTGGTATAGTTTTATATCTAGTCATATAATAATATAAATATGGTTTAGTATTAGGGACAAAAACAAGCAGTAGGAACTGAAGGAGGGAGGAAATACCTCCCCAAACTATGCCTTTTGGGGATATTGATTATTTTAAGTTCATTGTTTTTAAGAAACGGCAGATAGAAGCTCACAAAATGGGCAGATGTTGGAAGAGACATTTACATTTGTAAGGGAAATCCCATTTGTAAGGGTGTCACCCTCACTGAGGGTGGAAGAGAGGAATGACTCTAAATCCCTAGAAACTGTTCTCAATGGAGAAGGCACAATCTTAAGTCTCCATAACAACCTTACTCTGGTTTACTGGGCTTCTCCTGGTAACCTCCTATTGGTGTGCTAATGATGTGATGTGGGGCCCAGAGCAAAAGGTGAAGAAAATTTTTGAGAAGCATTTGGTGCTGAAATGTGGTTTTATTAAAGCACAGGGACAGGACTGTGGGCACAAAGAGCTGCCCTCCTGGGATGGCGAGGAGTGACTGAGGATATACTTTTTAATTAGTGGGGGTTAAAGATAGCAGAAGTCTCTAAGAAAATTCTCTAAGGAATTTGGAAGTGAAGCTCCCCGGACCTTGAGGGGCTAGTTGCTGTTAGGATAAGGTCATTTACTACTATCTAGGAAAACATTAGTCTGAGACCTTCAGCTGTATACCAATGGGCCATATGTTTGAAGGATGATTATTAACATGTATCTTGGGAAGGGGGGTTGAGATATGGTTATGTATGGAGAAGATATGATGACATATGGAATCTTCCCTTTTTTGGTAGGTAACTGTGCCTAGTTGTAAGTAGCTCATGGTTCTGTTAAGACCTATGTCACCTGATGGGCCTGTCTGTATTCATCCAGGTGGTCACTGTGGCCCTTTCTACATTGTAATTTACTAAGACATTTGTAAACTGCTGGAGACTCATGTTTTGCACAACTATGATATCTGTAAGAGTCACCTTAAGGTGGCGACCGAGGGGCCATTTCTCTGGGGGCTGGAGGAGAACACGTGCACAGATGACCCCCGCCCATCACCTGCAGACCTGGGATGTCCTGCCCCATTTGGAAACAGCCAATCATGAAGCTCCAGCTTCCCATCACCCTGACAGAGGAGGCAACCTATTCCATCCCGCCACGTCCCTGAAAGGCCCTTATTTGATAATCTGCCCTCCCAAGATCAAACCCAGAACCCCCTCACCCATAACACCCCCCCCGCCCATCGCCTATCAGGCGCGACTTCCCTTCCCTGACTCCCCACTCCCAGGGTCATGGGACCTCACCCGGGAATCGCAGATCCTAATAAAGTCTTTCTTAGCTCCATAACGTGGTCTCTTTCTTTCCTCCCATCTCTGCCTCCATCTATTAAATCTTACAATATCTATCAGTTAACCATTTGTTTTCTCCTTTACTTAGCTTTAGGGCAGCTAGGAATGCCTAGGAATGCCTAGGAATGTCACCTGTGTCCCACCAAGAGGGGGGTGTGGGCTGCAGGTGTTAGCTCCTACTTTGCCTCAGCTTGCCTTGGGTGAATTCTTGGAAACTGATGATGCTCCTTCTCTACTTGGAGAAACAGATAGTCTTGACCTTTAAACCTGCCATCCCAGTCTGGTTTTGCTCTCCTCATGCCAAAACTCTACAGTTTTGCTATTTTAGAATTCACCTTGGTTCACTTCATGTTTCCTTCTCAGCGATAATATCTATCTATCTATCTATCTATCTATCTATCTATCTATCTATATAAATAAGGGAATTCAAATAAAAACACATAACTTTGAAAATAAAATGCTGAGACATGGTTTGGCCTTCCTATTGCCTAACATGCTCTTATAACTTCACTTTAGGAGAGCAAGCCAAACATTTATGAAGCAGTCCAAGGTCGACTTCCAAACTAATCCACACAAGTATACTAACTTTAAGTCCAGATGTGGCTGGGACTCTCAGGTTGGTCCCTTATACTACTTGAGTATCTTTGAAAGTGAACAGGATGAAGGGAGACATATAAATGTATCATCTCCCAACACATACATTTGCCACCCAAATGAAAATTTGCTTCAAATCAACCTGATTCTTAAAGCTGGAAGTAAAGAGTTTCAATCAACATTTACTAAGTATTTATTGAACACGGTGAAAATTAATTAAGGGAAACCTCGTTAAAATGGAGTCTGGAGGGTTAGCAGGGGGAGCTCTCATGCCCTACCACTAGTCATCAATTGCCAATCCAACGGGAAAAGACAGACCTTGCACATGGACACTACGTTAGCTACTACTTTACTATCCTAGCAGAAGGAAGAAAGGCTCCCCCTGCCTGCCTTAGTTCAGCCAACAGGAGACATTCACGGCTCAGCCAATGAGAAGCCACTATACTTCCAACTCCCAGTTTACTCCAGTGGACCTTTTGTTTATGACAGCCCCTCCGACATCCCCCTTTCCTTCATAAAAGAGTATTTCTTCCTTTTACTCTGCTGACTTGCTTATGGTTTTGCCATACCTTGCTTGTCCTGGATTGTAGTTCTCTGCTATTCCCAAATAAGCCCATTTTTTGCTGGTAAAATAACTGGGAGGTTTTTGTTTGTTTGTTTGTTTGTTTTTTAGTTTTGTTGTTGTTGTTAATTTTTGAGTGAGAGAGCAAGTGGGGGATGGGCAAAGAGAGAGGGAGACACAGAATTCCAAGCAGGCTTTGCACTGACAGCAGAAAGCCCTATGTGGGGCTCAAAGGGCTTGAACTCACCAATGGTGAGATCATAACCTGAGCCAAAGTCAGATGCTTAACCACCTGAGCCACCCAAGCACCCCATTTTTTTTAAGTTCAAAGCACCCACTATGTGTTGGAATTACAGAGGTGATCAAGACAGAGAAGTCCTCTGCAGCTTATAGTCCAGTGGAACAGAAACATAAGAAACAAGAAAAGTCAATAATTACAGGCAGTTTTAGGTGTCATGCAGAAAGAAACAGAAATAAAATTGAATAGTGGAGAAGGCAACTTCAGATAGTTTAGTTAGAAGAGGCCTAAGAAGGTAAAGTATTTGTCAGTGACAGTTTCATAAACAGAATGAGCAGCTGTGTGAAAAAGTAGGTAAATTATTTCACGCAGAGAGGATAGCAAAGTGCAAATGTAATGAAGAGAGAAGAAATCTAGACTGAGGATCAGACAGAAAGCAAGAGTTCATTCCTGATACAGTGAGCAATTGGAAGAACAAAGAGATATGTGAGGCAGTTCACGCAGATCTTTCATGTAGGATTTCATTTAAAGATGATAAAAAGATAACCTCTTGGGAAGTATTCAGGTTCCCCATATTGGGAGTAACTTGATATGATTTACGTTTAAGTTAAAAAGTCACAGAGTTGAGGGTAGACTCTGTGACCCGTTGGCAGATCAGATTGGGGGGCCGATAGGAAAAGGAAGACTCAAGGATGACACTTAGGTTCCTGGCTTGTACCTTAAATTCAAGAAAAAGAGGATAACATTAGAAGTTAACCACAGTTGTTCAGCCAGAAATGATGACATATTGGACCAGAGTGATGTTGGTGGAAAGGGAGCAAAGTGGACACACTGACTACATTTGATAGCTCTGTAGGGTCGCGCTTCCTCTATGTGACCTAGAGGGCAAGCCTGCTCTATCTGTAAAAATAATGCTTCTTCAAAGTTTCATTTGCAAAACTTGTTTTATTTAGCAGAAGGAAACAGAGCAGTGAGAATGACCAAACTGTAGAGACTATGTCAGTAACTTAAAGTTCCACAACTGCCTCACTGTGCATCTTCTCTTCAGGTCTCTCAGAGAACCTTTCTTTGTCTTAATTTTATAGCTGACTGCACCAATTGGTAGACCAAGCTTATTTTTTAAATTCCATTCCAACAGTCTCACTAAAAACCAGAAAGGCTTCAGTTGGTTATCAGATCTATACTCACTAGCAGGATGACCACAGAAAAGTGACTTATCTTTTCAGTGCCCCATTTTCCTTATTTGTAAAGTGTGGCAAAGATATCTGTAAGATCACTATCAGATTTACGTAACATGTGAATATATGGTGCAAGTTATAATAAGCTTTTCAAATAGAAAGCAGAATAATTTTTTTAATTTTTTAATTTTTTAATTATTGAGAGAGAATATGTGTGTGTGAGTTGGGAGGGGCCCAGAGAGGAGGAGAGAGAGAATCCCAAGCAGGCTCCACTATACTGTCACTATAGTGCCCAACGTGGGGCTCAAACTCACAAACTGTGAGATTATAACCTGAACTGAAATCAAGAGTTATATGCTTAACTGACTGAGCCACCCAGGCACCCCTATAATTCTTTTAAAAAAATATTTTGACAGAGAGAGACAGAGAGCGAGAGAGCATGTGTATGCAAGCAGGGGAGGAGCAGAGAGAGAAGGAGAGGGAGAGAATCCCAAGCTCTGTGCCATCAGCACAGAGCCTGATATGGAGCTCCATCTCACAAGCAGTAAGATCATGACCTGAGCTGAAATCAAGAGCTGGATGCTCAGCCAACTGAGCCATTCAGGCACTCCAAGAGGGTAAATTTTCTAATAGAAATACGTACAATAATAAATGCATAATAAATACAGTCAGATCTCCAGAGATCTGTATTAACCTATTTAGTCTTCTCAAAACCCAGATGAAGCAGATAGGGAATACAATTATGCCCAATTTATAGATGAGAAAACCAAGGCACAAGATGAAGTAAAATAACTTCTTCAAGATCAAACAGCTGGTGAGAGGCAGAGGCCAGTCTTCTCTTTCAAGCAGTGTGACTGGAGTCCTTGCTAATGTTTAAACCGTGATTCTCCAACTGTAGCTGTAGTAGGAACTCCTAAAAGGGGATTGTTAAAACACAGGTTGCTGAGACCTACCCAGACATGTTCTCTTTCAGTAGGTTATGAGGCAGGGGTCAGAAATTTGCTCTTCTTAGAAATTCCAGGAAGATTTGGCTCCTGCTGGTCCCATTAGTCCTGGGACCATGCTTTGAGAACTACTGCTAAACAATGCTGCATACTTATAATGATCTGAGCACCAAATCCTGGTTAGCATGTAAAATCAATTTCATTTGATATCATTTCAATATACGCCAAATTCGAGGACTGAAACTTCCAGATAAATCAACAGAGGATTGTACTCTTTTTTTTTTCTGGGACTTGACCAAGAGTTATCTAGCATCAACACCAATGTATGGTGGTTGAACGACCATCTGATGAGATATTTGTATTCTAACTGAAATTATTTCCCGACAATCTGATCAGATATTTGTGTTCTAACTCACTGAAATTATTTCTGTTTTCAGAGAAAAGGCACCCGTCACTTTTATCTCAATTCTATAATTTTACATAGAGACATAAAGAGTTAAGTATCTGAATGTCTTATTCTGTTTTCCAGCACATTGATTCATGAGCATTTTAGAGGATGAAATATGTCTTTATATTAGAGATTTATTTAAAACATCTTTTCATTTATTCTTTATATTAAATTTGGTATTTTATTTTTCTTTTCTATTAAATGTATGAGTAGCTTATATTATATATATATTTCACTTAGAATGGTAAAGGTCTCTATAAGATATTTGTTATAAAATTAAAACATAGGGCCTGATCAGTTTGAGAATCACTGATTAATTTTCCTCTCTGCTTGCTAATGGAGAGAGGGCTAGCATTTTATTTTGAGGGGGAATAGTTTGGAGACAAACTAAATTTAAAATCCAGTTGCCTGAGGTTTATTTTTGAATCTCACTAACTAGCATTGTGACATCTAGTGAGTTATTATGATCTCTGGATCTACCTTTCCAATATTAAAATTAATCCATTAGACTAAAAGTTCTCCAAGATCCCCTTTTAGTTATCATTCAGGAAATAAAGACTACTTAAACTATCTTCACAATTAAGTATGCTACTTGATTACATCTATCTAAGAAATTTCCAACTGGGTTGTTCAGCTCTTCAACCTTGACAACCTGGTAAAAGTTTTCATGTTTTAACAAATAACATACTTTCCCAGAAACTTAGGAAGGCAATGCTACCGTGTCAGTGTATCTTTAAGTGTGGTAGTGTAATTACATGATGTCAACTTTTAATCTCAAGCATAGGGCTATGAGATCTAAAAGGCCACACCCTTGCCTTTGCGGTTTTTGCCTACATTAGAGACCATATTCACTTCTGAGCTTTCAAGAACAGTTCCTCTGGCCAAACTGAAATTGGCTCTCAGGCTTCAAAACCAAGATAAGGTTATATAGGGGAGAGAAAAAAAAATTTCCTCTACCCTTCAGAAATTCTCCTGGCTGGCCTAAGAATTAAATTGACATGAAACAGATTAATAGGGGGAAATAAAATGTGATTTTGTATGTACAGGAACGCCACATATAATGATAAGTTCAGAGCCAGAAAGGTAAAATGAGGTATGTGCACCATTCTGAGTTGAGAAATGGGCTAAGGGCTTGACGCCTCAAAGGAAAAGGGGACAATTCACAGGCAATAAGAAGAGCAGATATTTAGTAATTAGATGTTTGCCCTACCATGCAGATAGGTCAGTCAGATAAAGTGCATCTCTGGTAATAACTCTAATTCTGGGAAAGATCCCCAATTAGATTTTTCTAGGTAGTTGAGGGATAAAAAGTTTCTTTTTTCTTAAAAAATATTTTTTAATGTTTCTTTTCTTTTCTTTTATTTCTTGAGAGACAGAAACAGAGCATGAGAAGGGAGGGGCAAAGGAAAAGGGAGACACAGAATCTGAAGCAGGCTTGAGGCTCTGATCTGTCAGCACAGAGCCTGCTATAAGGCTCGAACCCAGGAATGTGAGATCATGACCTGAGCCAAAGTCAGACATTCAACCTACTGAACCACCCAGGCCCCCTAAAAAGTTTCTCTTGACTTGGCAGTGTCTTGATTGCCTTTAGCTCAAAATAGTCCACATTGCCTCAGTGGCACATTTTGGATACTTGCTCTAAACTCTCAGTTATTATGCATTTATTTTAACACCCCAGGATAATTTCTGAGTGAGTGTGTGTTTTGGGGGGAGGGGAGCATACACTAGTAGGGGAGGGGCAGAGGGAGATTGAGAATCCCAAGCAGGTTCTGTGCTGTCAGCATGGAGTCTGATTTAGGGCTGGATCCAGGAACCTGATTGAAATCCATGACCTGAGCCAAAATCAAGACTGGGATGCTTAAACAACAGAGCCACCCAGGGGCCCCAATTTCTGAGTGTTTTTAAATCATAATCTAGGGATACAAAGGTGAATAATGTGTATATTTATTTGTAACCAGTGTGAGGAGGGCAAAATGCATGTGCCTTACAGGGCAGGGACACATCCAAGTCTGTCTTGTTCATCACTCGCCCTTGATGCTGACATAATGCCCTACACCTAACCGACACCTAACCGGCTCTGTGCACAAAAGCAGCCCCAACTTCTACCAACAGCCAGGAAAGTCAGAAGAGTGCTCCCAGGAAAGGGTGATATTTAAACTAAGCAAAGAGGCACTTGGAAACAGTGTTACCTAGTAATTATTGGCAGTCAGACTGGCACACTGGACCTGTCATAAGACCAGCTTTCTCCCACCAGCTTCCTTCCTCACTCTGGGCAGTCACTTCCTCTCCCTGTGCCTCCTGCTTTTCATCGGTAAAAGGAGAAGACGCTGAGCTATATAATCTCTGACAGCTTTTGTGCATGTGTGAGAGTACACGTGTTAACTAATCCTATAAAGTTTGCAGGGGGAGAGGGGAACAACGAACACACAAAGAACTGCAAGTTTGCACTGCAACTCAATACTCTCTTGTGGATAATAAGTAAACAACATTAACAGGAAACCAAACAAAACCAAGCAAACAACTGCTGTGAAAGTTTTGGAAAATGGAAGGAAGAGCAGTTCTCAAACAGATGGGCTGGCTGGGGGAAGCAAGTAAAATTTTTCCGAGGGGTACAAAGTAACTGAGCTGGTGAGTTGGAAGTAGAGGTCATAAAAGAAAACTCCACTTGTTAGATGGCTTCCTCTTTGGGCGTTTTTCACACTTTCGGTCTTTCCCACGCCCCATCCCTCACCTCCCTTCTATGTCTTCTTCTCTTTCTGATCTTTGGGCGCTGCCTGCCCCCTCGCCCTCCGCACCCCGGTTACTTCTCGTGGAACAAAGTCACTGGCTCCTAAATCCTGTTTAACCCCGCAGGTACTCTCAGGGGTCAGGAGAAGCTGCAGCCAGAGGCCGAGCAGCGCGCACCCGGGAGCGGGTACCTGCAAGGCGGGACCGCTCCAGAGCGCCCCTCCCCCCGCCCCTGGGGCCCCAGACCCCGCCCCCGCCCCTTGCTGGCCGCGGGTTTCCGGCAGCTCCGGCTATTTTAAGGAGCGCGCTGTGCGCTTTGCCCGGCTCTCAGTCCTCCGCTCTCCGGCGACGACTTCGCCCTCCTCCTCCCCTCTGGGGCCCCGCAAGCATGGGTCCCAGGCTCCACTCGCTGCTCGCCGCCCTCCTGCTGCTCTTCGCCGGCGCTGGCCCAGCGCACTGCGACACACCTGCCAACTGCACCTACCCTGAGCTGCTGGGGACCTGGGTCTTCCAGGTGGGCCCCGCTGTTTCTCAGCGCGACGTCAACTGCTCGGTTATGGGTAAGCCGCCGGCGCCCCCGGCCTCTCCCCCTTCCTGCTTCGGTCCGGGACTCCTTCCTTTCCGTCCCCGAGCTCTCTGGCCACGCGGAGCGCTGCCACCCGCCACCGAGACCCGAGGCTGGGGCCAGTGGGAAGCCGCGAGGGACTGCTGGCCCTTTGGGGTGCCCTTTCCCGCGCCAGGACCGAGAAGCCCTAGCTGAGCCTCTGAGAACTTCTAATTGCGCGTTTCCTTAGTTATTCCCGGGGCCCAAACACTTTTTCGAGAACTTTTCCTCCCTCTTTAGGTTTTGGTTTTTGGTTTATTTGGTTTGGAAGAGAGTGGAGACCGTGCAATCTTCGGATCTCCCTGTCCAATCTGCATATTTAAAAAAAAATTGTACCTATGAAAAATAAGCTCGAACCCTGGAGAAAATAGCAAAAAAAGTTTTTTCCTTTTGTTAGCTGGTGGGAAAGAGCCTTTTTGCCCAGCGTTTTTGACTTACACGTGGGTTGATGCTACTAGTCCGAGGAAACTTTGGGTATGGCTCCGCAGTTTCCTGTATTGCCGGGAGATAGATGAAGTACACCCCTCCCCCATTCTTTCTTTTCCTTACTTTCTTCTTTCTTTTCCTCCTCCTTCTCCTCCTCCTTTCCTCTCCTTCTTTCTTCTTCTTTTGGAAGTAACTCTTTAGTTAGTAGTTCTATTTGGGAATGCCCAGAGCCAAGCACAAAGTCTGGCTTATGGAAAGCTCTCAAAAAATGTCTAGTGTTGGAACACGCTGGGATATCCCATATCCCCTCAGAGAACATAGCTATCCTGAGGACAAAGAATTTAGTGAAGGGAGAAGAAAAAACACACAACCTCTGGTCAAAAGAGACACTCTTGTTCTAGTCCAACCCTTACCGCCCTGTGGCTTGTGCAGAGTGAGTGAAGCTCGCTGCCGCAATTTCCTTGTCAGCAGCACAAAGATTGCCAAGTCATTTGTTGCTCACAGACCTGTCCAACTGTCCCAACTCCAGAGACTGTGTGGCATTTTGTAATTGTAGGGATTATAACCACCCTCTGTTTTAAAAGTTGAATTTGAAGGTCCAAAGCAGAAGAACAGGATTTGCACTGTTCTGTCACAGGCAGGCTCCTCTTTCAGAGTATTTATCTGAAACCTGAAAAAACTGTAAAGTGTGAAACCTCCAGATAGACACAGGCAGAACCGTTTCATGCAGCCTCTGCCTATAAATCGTGCCTTTGACTTTAATCTAGTAAACACATGCATAGATCTGAGCTCTTATCTTCTGAAGGATGGAAGTGTAGTTCCTATTAGCACAAACTAGCTTTATAGGACAGAAACCTTGAGTTTGCTGAATAGCGTGGAAGGATTCAGATTACGAGGTTCTGAGCTGTTAGAGCCATTGAGGACAAAGATACTCCATTTCTTCCCTGAAAAAATAATTTCCTATGTCCTTGTGATATGACAGCAGATCTTTTTATATTTCACATTTTTCATTTTTTAACTACTATTTTGTGTTCTATCCCTTTATGCCTGTCATTTTGAACTTCCTTTATTCCTCCGTTTCTTCAGTGTTTGGGTGCGCTGGGAAGGTAGGGCTCTATTTTTTTGGAATCTCTCTGCCTGCTGGGCCATGGGACATATTTCTGTCGTTTGAGCCTGCACTTCACAGGTTTGCCAGAAACCCTGTGGGAGTGTACAGGGTGGAGACTCTGATATCTTCACAAGCCAAACTGGTCCAAATCCTGTGGCATGAAAGGAAAGCAGCTTAAGAATAATGGAAATTCTAGAGATTTTCCTGCCATTTGAAGTCCAAATAACTTTCCTTTGTTGTGCATTGTGTTTTTTAGGCCCACCAGAAAAAAAAGTAGTGGTGCACCTTAAGAAGTTGGATACCGCGTATGATGATTTTGGCAATGCTGGCCACTTTACCATCATTTACAATCAAGGCTTTGAGATTGTGTTGAATGACTACAAGTGGTTTGCCTTCTTTAAGGTGAGTTTTGTTGGGAATGCATTTGTATTTTCAGTGATTTGATATCCGAAGCTTCTAATCAGACTCTCAGAATTTTAATTTTAGATTAAGAAGATAACCAGAATTAACACCATTTTCCCCAAGAGATACTAGATGGTGTAATTTTGCCACTGTACTTAAAATTGTGAATTTATTAAGTTAAAAAATGATCTCTATTTGAATATGTACAATCCATCTTTATTGAAATTTACATTTCGGTAAGTATGACTAAATTCTTAATTTATTTTCTTTATTACTACATCTTTATTTTTAAATGTTGCCTTAGTCACTTGGCTCTATACTGAATATGTAGGAAAGATATAGGTATTATACATTTCTTTTTCTTGGGAGTTATTATCCTATCCTATCCGAAGAATTGATGACACATTCCTCAACTTAATGATGGATTGGTTATGTCCCAGTAAACCCATGGTAAATGGAAAATGCATCTAACACCTACCAGACATCTTAGCTTAGCCTGCCCTACCTTGAACATGCTAAGAACACCTAACTTAGCCTATAGTTGGGCAAAATAATCTAGCACAGTCTATTTTATAGTGTGTTGAATATTTCATTGAATTAATTGAATAGTGTACTAAAAGTGAGAAACAGAATGGTTGTAAGTGTATCACTTGTCCACCCTGTGTTCATGGGGCTGACTGCTACTGCTCAGCATCACAAAAGAGTTTTCTATTGCATAGTGCTAGCCTAGGAGAAGATCAGAATTCAAAGTCAGGTTTCTACTGAATGGGTATAGCTTTTATACCATGCATATGTGTGTAGCTTACCAAAGATGGTAAGTTGGACCATTGTATAGTCAAGGACCATATGAGTTATAATGTACTAAATGTATTAATATGAATAACTCCTTATTTAGTGAGCTGAGACAAAGAGATGGAGAGCGTGAGTTATACCTTGGGCCAAAGTAAAAGGTAGCTCCGCCAGTTCAGCCTGTGTGTGTTCTTTCATTGGGGAAGAAGAATTGTCCGTTCTTTTCTAACACCTTGCTTCCAGTTGCACACATATGCTAGAGTAAATAGCTTATTTAGCACAGATTGCAGTCCATCCCAGATAGCCTTCTGAAGTTGGAACTTTTCTTGCTGGCAGAGTAATAACTGCTGTAAGTGAATTGAGGACACAAACCTGAGACTCGCAGTTTCTTACTATAAATAGAGTACAAACAAAGACAAACTTTTTCATGGAGTCGGGTTTATAACTTTCGGAACATCTGGTAACAGTTCACCCATTACAGGGATCTGTGGGAAAGTGGGGAATGAATCTGTTAAGAATGATGAAAGACAAAGGACTGACAAGAATAACCTGCATTTACTGTAATTTGTCTCACATGACTTGTGATTTAATCACTGGGATATGGTGCAACATCTGAGCCAAGTATATTTCTTAGAATAACAAGTTGTTGTTGTTAACCATGAGAATCCCTCTTTAATGTAAAAAAAGGGAAGAGAGATCAAGAGGATAAAAAATTTCCCCTTGCCTGTGTTAGCTGGTCTGATATTCCGTGGGGACTGATCTATCCTTTATGGCAGTTGAGAGCCAGCTGTTCATTTTAGTAGTTGGAGCCCGTGCTTGATCATTTATGAAATGTTTTAATATCACCGCTGGATAAGAAAACAATAGTATCTATATGGGGTTTTTAAATTGTGATACATAGGGGTAAGTATAAATCTTTGTGAATATAATTCTTGGTCTGCTTATTGATGAGCCTAGGGCTTTGCAGACTTCTTGTGTGCAAACAGACCTGCTATAGCCCTTCAAAAGTTCTTTACCTTCAAGTTGAGAACCATTTGCCTATGGTATTGATGTACAAGGAAAGACCTATTCAAGCCAGTTGTTAACTATGTACTCTACCTCCCTCCCCCTTGGCCTTTTTTGCCTGATACATAATAGACACTTAGTTGATAATTTGTTTAAAAATTGAAAATGAATCCATGAAGTGGAATCCACTTGAGAAATAGAAGGTCCAAGTGTAAGATGGGGAGTTGTATATAAATGAGTAAATAAAATAGTTTTACCCCGTTGGTTTAGAAAAATTTTCATTCTTCTTTTCTATAGAATGGGAGAAACTGTTGGGCAAACTTCTGAAGTCAACATTTAATTGCCTGAGACATAACTGGAAATAGATCTGGGCAGTTTCCCTTTATTAATATTTTCCATCAGTTTGTCTGCTCTCAGCTTAAATGAGAGTCCAAAGCTGGTAGGTCCAGAGGGGACAGCTGGTGGTTGGAGGAGGAGTCAGAATGCCTTTTTGTATTTCTGTTGAAATAGCAGTGTAAGCAGATTTGGTATTTTTCCATAACCTCAGATTGTTTGTTAAGTCATAGGTCAGTAGAGAGCCACTTTATAAAGTCTATTAAGGTTTTTAAGTGTACTCAACCACAAGTGGGAGGAATCAATATAAACATTGTTGTTGGGTAGACCCCTTAGGCTTAAGGATGACATTCTCTGATTAGGAATAAAAATACGAAGTGTTCTTCCATTAACTGATTTCAGTATATTTTTTGAATTGCCTTTTTAAACAACCGTTATCAGGGGTGTGTTTTCCTTCTGAGGATTCAGTCGCTCTGACTGGTAAATATTTAACCCTTATGATAGGATCATAATTTTAATAAGCAGAATAGAATATACATAAGATACTTGGCTTTAAAATTTCTCCTAATCTAATCAAGTTGTTCTAGATAAATCTGTTTTGCAGAGTGAAAGGATCTATGTTCTTTTAGGAAATCCAAGTGATAGAGTAATAGGGAGCTGAGTTTTAAATTTAAGAAAAATGATAGAGCGGAATCTACTTTGCATAATAGAAAAGGCAAATGTTTTTGGTAATACTCGCTAACACAGAAATCTTGCTAGATTTTACCATAAGCATCAGGGCATTTTCTGCAGAGGTACCAAATTAGGTGTCTAACTCAAGAAAAACACAAACCTCTTTTTTTTTTAAAAATAAGATTTCTTTCTTTTTTTTTAAAGTTTATTTTGAGAGGAGAGGGAGAGAGCAAGTGTGCATGAGCAAGGAAAGGGCAGAGAGAGAGAGAGAATCTCAAGCAGGCTATGCCTAAGCACAGAGCCCCATATGGGGCTTGATGCCAGAAACCATGAGATTATGACCTGAGCCCAAATCAGGAGTCAGCTACTTAACCAACTGAGCCACCTAGGTGCCCCAACCACAAACCTGTTTAAATGAGCAAAGTTCTGTGACTTTTATCTGCAGACACAGAAAATATCTTTTAAATGAAAATTAATTTAATTTTAAAAAGGAAGATTTATCAAGATGTAAGCAGTATTTGTTATTTAAAACATCTCATGTAAACTACAACATAGTGCACTCAGCCTACCACCTTTAAAGGAATATCTGACATTTTTGCCATGAATATCTACTATCTTCAGACATTCTTAGTCTACAAATCAGTTGGATTTCCAGATCTCTCTGTTGACTCATATCAGACCCTACCGCTTGTTTCCTTTTGTCCTTTTCAGATAAACCTTCATTGGATTGCATATTTGCATTAGATTGTTTCTTATTGTTGCTGCTAGCGTTTGTTGAGCATGTGACACGTGTGTTCTGTTAGCTCCGTTCCACGTTTCCTCCAGGTTATCCGGCAGCCCAGTAGAGCAGACAGCTTCCGCATCATTCTCCCTGCATTCCAACTTTGAAGCAATCGTGGTACCCTACTGTTGCTAGGAATGTGCTCTATTTAGTTCTCAAGCCTCACCTGGAAGGTGGCATTTTTCATAATCTGAGGATTATAAGCTCTTTTTTTTCTCTTGGTTTTAACTGCTTGAGAAATTGAGAGCGAAGTGGGGGATAATCTGTTGTTGACTATGACTTCAAGCTAGATAAAAGCTTAGAAAGAAAGAAATATTGACACAGAAACTTCCTGGATAGTTTGAGTTTGGTAGGAAGCACTAGGTATATGTTCGTAAAAGGTACATTTTTCTACTCAACTCCCTCCATACATTCAATTATCTGAAATTTTATAGAGAGTTAAAAAGTCAGATAGATTTAGGGCCCACCCAGGCAGATACCTAAGAATTTGAAATGACACTAATGTAAAACAGTAAGGAGTAATTAGATCAGTGGCTAAATGGAAACTTTCTTAGAGACATTCATATTTGCTTAAAAAAAAAAAAAACAAAAAACACAACAGTGTTCTGGCCAAAGTAGATGACAGGACTGTCTGCAGACTAGTTTCTAAGAGGTATCAAATTTAATAGCATTACCATTTGGTTATAATTGGTATGCCCAGCAGTTTGTATCCCTTGAAAGTACATGAAGATTAAAAGCGGCCAACTTCTTTTTTTTTTTTTTTAATTTGAAGGAGGGTGAGAAGGGAGGGAAAGTCAGAGAGACACAGAGAGAGAGAATATCTTAAGCAGGCTCTGCCCCATGCTCAGTACAGAGCGTGATGTGGGGCTCCATCTCATGACCCTGGGGTTATAACCTCAGCCAAAATCAGGAGTCTGATGCTTAACCGACTGAGCCACCCAGGTGCCCTAAAAGCAGCCAACATCATATATTAAAACAGAATATAACAAAACAGGATGTTTAATTATGGCTTACTTTGTGTTGGGTGGATAAATGGTTTTTTTTTTGGCTTTTATGTACTTTATTTTTTGTGATGAGCACGTGTAAAGCTCCTCTGTACAGCATCTTCTCTAGTCGCACAGAGGAAGTAAGTCATGTGAAAGAAACTAAGTTCCAAAGAATATCCTCAAGTTAAATAGGCTTTCTAAACTTCTCCTGCTTCCCATTTCACTTTCTCTGAGTCTGTAAAAAGGAACAGTAGAGCAGGAACTCAGACTTCATTTTGAAGATTAAACCACTCAAGGGCTGGAGAAATGTGTTGAAGAGAAACTAGTCTTATGACTGAAAATTTTATTTTATGACTGTCAAGCAAACCTTATTGATCTATGAGTTTTTGTTTGGGGCCCACTAGTCTTGGTAGAATTGAAGCTAAAAAACTCTTCCATGGTTCTTTCTTTTTTTTTTTTTAAGTTTACTTATTTTGAGAGAGCACAGGGGAGGGGCAGAAAGAGAGAGAGAGAGAAAGAATCTTAAGCAGAATCTGCACCATCAGTGTAGAGCTTGATGCAAAGCTCAAACTCACAGAACTGTGAGATCATGACCTGAGCCAAAACTAAGAGTCCAATGCTTAACCGACTAAGCCACCCAAGTGCCCCTTCCGTGGGTATTTCTAAAGCAGGTTGGTACTTGAAATGAGTGCTATGTTGGGAAATCCATACCAGGGATTTTATTTGCTCATTTTGTGTATTAGTGACTTATAAATTTCAAGCTTGTCACATCAGCCAGAAATGTCAATCATGTTTCTACAGTAAAGGATTTGGGAATCTTGTAATATTTTTTTCACTGTGCTTTCTGGGTTCATTTTTAAAAATTTTTTTAAAAAGTGTTTTTTATTGTTTATTTTTGAGAGAGAGAGAGAGACAGACAGACAGACAGACAGACAGACAGACAGCATGAGCAGGGGAGGGTCAGAGAGAGAGGGAGACACAGAATCCAAAGACAGGCTCCAGGCTCTGAGCTGTCAGCATAGAGCCCGATGTAGGGCTCAAATCCACAAACTGAGATCACAACCTAACCCGATGTCAGATGCTTAACTAACTGAGCCACAGGTGCCCCTCTGGGTTCATTTTTAAGATATAACAGTTCAGATTTTACAGTACTTGTTTTTAGGGTAATTTACTTGTTTTAGTATAGATTCAGCATACTAAGATAAAGATGGTTTCTTTTTCTTTTTTTTTTTTTAATTTTAACAGCTTGAGATTTACTCGAGCATTTCACTTTAGGGAAAGAAGTTTGATAATCCATGCCTAGTTTTGTTTTCTTTCATGGTGATGCATAATTGTAACATAATGACTTAGTTTACCATTGTGAACTCTTCATAGGATGTCACTGATTTTATCAGTCAGTTGTTCATGCAGCTGGGAACTGTGAGGGTACATGATTTGAGACATCTGAGGAACAAACTGGGTGAGCTCCATTAACGTTTTTAATTTACTAAGAGCCAGCTTCCCTCCTTCCTGGTGGCTTATGCAAATTACTATTTATTCATCTGGGAAAGGGAGATGGAGACTGGAGAGATTAGGGTTTTCTTACACATTTCTTGCTTGAGCCTGCTGCTTGCTTTGCTATGTCTTACCTGCCTGCACTATTTTATGAATGATCTTTCACTAGTTATTCTGTCTGCAACGCATCGAAGTGGCTGTGGCAAGTATGAGGCTGATAATCATAAGCAGACATGAGCCCAAAAAGATAAAGACCCAGTTAAGAAAAAGTTAGCTCAGGTTCACTTCACTTACTTGAAGTCATTATGCTGCCTCAGGTTGCTGATATTTTTCCTAAGAAGACTCCAGAGGGAACCAGGTGAGGCTCTGGCATGTTAGGTCTGTCTTCTAGTAGAGAGGGTGGCTCTTCCAGAGAAATTCCTCTGCCTGGCCCTCATCCCTGTGAGACATCTTTTGAAACCGACTCCTTCCCAGAACAGAGACAACTGACTAGGAAGAAGATGGTCTTTTTCACTTTTGACATACTCCTCACACTTAGAAAAGGTGTTTTTAAAATTTCAATGTTAGTGGCAAATGGCATATCAGATAAAGGGCTAGTATCCAAAATATACAAGGAGCTCACTAAACTCCATGCACGAAAAATGAATGATCCAGTGAAGAAATGGGCAGAAGACCTGAATAGGCACTTCTCCAAAGAGGACATCCAGATGGCCAACAGGCACATGAAACGATGCTCAGTGTCACTCATCATCAGGGAAATTCA
>PISW01010932.1:0-45189 GCA_004023785.1 Mungos mungo
TGAAGCACACACGGGTACGGAGCACCCACGGGTAGGGAGCACCCACAGGTAGGGAGTACCCATGGGTAGGGAGCACCCATGGGTAGGGAGCACCCAAAGGTAGGGAGCACCCACGGGCAAGGAGCACCCACAGGTAAGGAGCATCCACGGGCAAGGAGTATGCACAACAAGGGAGCATCCACAGCTCCGTGTCTCCCCTGCACTGTCTCACAAACAACTCCACCTAAGTGGAAACACTGTTTGCTTGGAATGCCCACTTTTCCCCAACCCCAGACTGCTGTCGGAAGTGCACGCTTGCTGAAATGGCGAACGGAAGCGTTTCATGATTCTTTGCTTTCACCTGCGTCTTAAAGGATTTCTGAAGAGAACAATCCCATTGCATTTTTGGTCTTTGATTCGAACTCTAATATTTGTGTATTCTTTATAAAAGGCTTAGTTTAATTTTGTGACAGTAATTTAAAATTTCAGAAATAATACACATCCTGGTCCTGGATATTCAAAGCACATGAATCATAACATTAAAAATGAATATGCAGTGTCAGACAAGGAGACAAGTATAATAAATCTGTTTAAGGGATGGAGACGAGCCAGCCGCCCCGGCTTCACTTCTATCCTGTTCGGCTTAGATATTTATGGGATGATGATGTGCAGACCCCAGTGACGTTCCTGAGGGCCTCGGTGGGACAGAGAATCTTAATGACCCGAAGACATCAGTCCTTTCCATTACACATCTGTTGCAAATGAGTTCTGAAAAAAGAATGGAGCCCCATGAAGCCATATTTGGTAAAAATGGATGTTAGAAAACAAATTGTCAACTAACGTTTTACAGTAATAGTTTATAGTTTTATTCAGAATATCTAATGCTCAACCTCCAAAATATTACTTTACCAGTGTTAGCCAGAAAATATTTCTAATAGCAGTTCAAGAAAAGATAGAAAATAGGACTCTGTTAATGTATTTTCTGCAAAAATGGAATCTTAAATTTTCAAAATGTTTTTATCCACTGCCCAAGGTTTATAGCTCAGCTTTAGAATTGGGGAGTAAGAGGTCAAAGTTCCGTAGCTCCAGATAGAAACGTGTGGGGGCAGCTGGGGGGCTCAGTCGGTTTAGCATCCGACTTCAGCTCAGGTCATGATCTCATAGTTCCTGAGTTTGAACCCCGCATTGGGCTCTGCTGCCTGCACAGAGCCTGCTTTGGATCCTTTGTCGCCCTCTCTCTCTCTGTCTCTCCTCCTACTCATGCTCTCTCTCAAAAAGAAATAAGCATTAAAAAAAGAAATGTGCAGAAAAATAAGGGGTCATATTTGTGGGAAAATGTTTCCATTTGTGTTTTAACTCAGGTTTTCCGACAAAAATGAGGTCATGGCTACAAGGTTGGCTTGTTCTTTCTAACCACAATCCCGCAGGGATCGCGGGTTGGTGTTATTACCCTCATTTCATCGATAATGGAAGGTTCAAGAGGCCCCGGGTTCTGCCTGTCTCTCCCATCTGACAGATGGCCTTGGATCATCGTCAACATCCACATCTCGTGGATCCAAACCTCACCTCCGCCGAAGGTACCCGTGGTCATACTCAGTTACAACACATACTCAGAGCTGTGTTACCGGAACCCTGCTCCTTCACCAGAGCCAGCACGGTCACGGCCGGCCTGCAGCGGGAGCGTGTCTGAATGTCACGGTCCATGTTTTCTGTGCCGCCCATGGCTTGTTGTACGACGGCTGTGCTCTAGAAGCTAATCTCTTTCTCAGACTAATGACTGTCCAGTCTGCAAAGGCTCCGAACCCCGGCACATAACGCGTCTACTTTTCTCGTCTGCTGTGGAGACCTGCCTCCATCTCTAATGCTGATGAGCCTGTTGATACTATCAACATAAAACACACCCATTGATGATGGGAGATGGACCCATTTTCTTTTTTTTTATTAACATTTTTTTCTTTTTTTAAATAGTTTATCGCCAAGTTGGTTTCCATATAACATCCAGGGCTCTTCCCCACAAGTGCCCTCCTCCATGTCCAAGATGGACCCATTTTCTCTTGTTGCTGTAACGAACTTCCAGAAACTCAGTGACTTAAATCAGCCCAAGTCTATTTTCTTAGAGTTCTGGAAGTCAGTCTGACATGGGTCTCACTGGACTAAAATCAGTGCATCCTCAGGGCGATGTCCGCATCTGGTGGCTCCAGGGGACACCTTATTTCCCTGTCCTCACTTCTGGAAGCACTAGTGCTCCATGATTTAGACCCCTCCCTCTGTGTGCAAGCCAACCACAGCGCGCCTCTGGGGGCCACCCACCATTCATCCCTCCTTCCGCCTGGCTTCCACTTTCCAGGACCCGGTGACTCTCCTGGACTCGCCGGGATAGCCTGGGTTCATCTCCTTATTTTCACATCAGCTGATTGGCAAGCAGAGCCGCCCCCGCCCCGACGGGATGCGCTGAGCACAAGCGTGGGTCTGGGCGTTTCCACCCTTGCTGCTGTTGAGACCATCTTTGCTCTGACCGCCTGGCTGGCGGGGATGGGCGGCAGGCCAGGCGTCTGCTGAGCACCTCATCCTCGGTGGCAGCTGAAAACATGAAGTCCTTTGTCCCCAACTTGCCCTGAGCTTACTCAACAGGACAGACACATGCATGCCTCCAGGTGAACTTTTAATCTGCCTTGAAAATCAGATATCCGGCCCCAGGCGGCCACCGTTGGCCTTTCTCTCATTATGGCCATGTGCTGGGGGGTCCACAGACGCAAAACATTTGATTTCTTGAGCCAATAACTATCGCTAAAGCCAACACACACTCACACACACACACACACACACACACACACACACTACTAATCATTTATTTCCTTATGGGGTTTAGGAAACTTTTCTTTTTTTCCTCTTTTTCCTCCTTTAACACACTCCCTTCCAGTATACCTCTCTTTAATACTCAGAAATCATAGTTATGGAAAATATTATCATAAAAGTGGGTTGCGGTTTCCAACATACCTGGTGTAACAAAGTTAGGAACCGAAGCCCCAAGCACATTGCAGAGCAGTGAGCAAGTCAGCCATGGGAGCGGCGTCGCCAGAGGATGCTTTGATACGGAGCCGGGGAGAGGGTGTGCTGCCCCAACCTTCGGGCCAAAGCAGCGTCCGGGACCACGGGTGGGCGGGTTTCTGGTCCCTTGCCTAGTGGTAGGTGGCTTTCGCTTTGTCCTGGAAAAGAAGACAAGGTGTGAGGGTCTGGCAACTTCTGTCTCCACGCAGCCCCGGGCAGGGGTCCCCTACTCCAGGGACCCCCGAAGCACCACCGGGGGCTCCCAGATACCTGCCGTGTCCCCAGGGGCTTCCCTGGGCACCACGTAGGGCCCTGCAAGAAAGAGACAGTCAGCACACAGCCACTGCCCCTTGCAAGAGCATGTGCGTGCTCGCCTGCTGACCAACAGGTCATGTGGGAAGGACTCTCGGACCTTTTATGAGAATGACCTTATTTTATCTTTCCAAACCCTACTGTAAAATTGTGTCATGGGCACGCCCAACAAAAATAACTCAGGGGCGTCTGGTGGCTCAGTCAGTTGAGCGTCTGACTCTTGATTTCAGCTCAGGTCATGATCTCAGGGTCATGGGACGGAGCCCCACACCAGGCTCTGCACTGAGCATGGATCCTGTTTGGGATTCTCTCTCTCTCTCCCTCTCTCTCTGCCCCTTCCCTGCTCAAGCATGTGCTCTCTCTGCCCCCCCCCAAAAAAAGATAACTCGGTTAGATGGGCTTGTAAACAAACAAAAAAAAGAGAACTCTAATTTATTCTGACTCCTCGACAGCTTCTTTAAAAGTAGGTGCTGACCTGGCTGACTCAGTCAGGAGATCTCAGGGTGATGAGTTCAAGCCCTGCGTACAGCTTAGGTAGATAAATAAATATACAATATTTTTTAAATGAAAAAAATAAAAGTAGACATTGATTTCTATTGCCCCAGGCAATTTGGCCACAGCTGAAAATCAAAGAAAAACAAGAAAAGTTTCTTTGTGGCGTCTGGGCTTCTAAGAGGCTGGCCCCTAGAGAGCTAAAGCTCTCTCCCTTTTGGCTTCTGTTTTAATGCTTTTAAAGAGCACGCCTGCTGGGCACCTGGGGGCTCAGTCCGTTGGATTCTGCCTTCCGCTCAGGTAATGATCTCATGGTTCATGAGATTGAGCCCCACGCCGGGCTCTGTGCTGACAGCTCAGAGCCTGGAGCCTGCTTCGGATTCTGTGTCTCCCTCTCTCTCTGTCCTTCCCCTCTTGTGCTCTGTCTCTGTCTATCTCTCTCAAAGTAAAAGTATTTTTAAAAATTAAAGAATATAAAAGAGTACATCTGCTCCGTCATGCACAGGGCGGATGTCCCCGGGCGCCTCCGGAAACGCCACGCCTTCCCCAGCCCTGGGTCTTTTCTTCTCAGGAGGCAAACGCCCACACTCTCGGGCTGCCCGTGCTGTGACTTCCTCTCAAAACCCTCAGCACCCGGAACAGCGCGATGGGGAGGGCCGTCTGCCTGAGGCACGCTGCACCTGCACACGTGCACCTGCCTGGAGGCCCCCGAGCATCTTCGTTAGTCAAGTATCCAGGCGCCTTGAGCCTCCGAGGACGAGGACTCATCCACGTTTAGATGCACCCAGAGTCCTCTGCAGATGAGCTCCCGGCAGTCTGGCCCCGACCCTTCCGATTCTTGATTTGCTTCCAAAGCCTTCCTGTTCGCCCACTACATTTATTTGAGGCTCACAGGATACACACATTGAGACTCGGGGCAGCAAGTAAACTAATTCATCTTTTTTTCCTCATGAAAAAAGCTGTCTTAAGCTCAATTGAGGGACTCCTAAGGGGGAAAAAATGAAGTATTTATCATGAAACACCGTTATTCTGCATCCAAACTGTCTATAGTGAAAGGGCAGTCTTTTTTCAAACTGTCCAGCCCTGAGCTGGGATCACAAGATGATGCTCACTCTCTCTGGTCCTCAGCACTGGAGGAGAAAAGTTGATGGCCCCTCTGTCTGCCTTGAAGTTCTGAAGATGGAGACAAATTTCAGGTGAGCCTCTGGGCAGGGGCAGGAGAAATGAGGAAAGAGAACTTGACATTGTTATGTTTTTCTCTGATGAAAAATACGCTGAGTCTGAGGCGCTGTCTTGGAGGAAGAGAGACATCGGTCTGTCTTCTCAGAGCTAACTGCTAAGGTCTTTGTGTCTAATGAGAGAAAAAACAGTATGTTTTAAAAACAGGCAGGAGCCCAGAAAGCTGTGGTTTAAACAGACCCTTGCTAAGAATGCGACAGAACCACGGACTGGATCCTGACCGAATCGAGGGACACGAACCGGCCAATTTGGGTGAGGAAGCAGGACGGCTGTGTTTACACAAGGACGGAAATGTGCTGACATCCAAAATAATGGCAGGTGGCACACAGACAAACATTTCATCTTAATAGTCCTTTGTCTTTTTAAATGTTTATTTATTTACTTTTGAGAGACAGAACACAAACAGGGGAAGGGCAGAGAGAGAGGGAGACACAGAATGTGAAGCAGCTCCAGGCTCCGAGCTGTCAGCACAGAGCCGGATGCGGGGCTCGAACTCACAAATTGTGAGATCATGACCTAAGCTGAAGTTGGACACTTAACTGACTGATACACCTAGTTGCCCCTATTTTATGTTTTTAAAATTTATTTATTTATTTTGAGACAGAGAGAGAGAAAGCGTGAGTCAGGGAGGGGCTCAGGGAGGGAGAAAGAAAGAGAATCCTAAGCAGACTCCACACTGTCAGCACAAAGCCCGACGCGGAACTTGAACCCATGAACCATGAGATCATGACCTAAGCAGGAATCAGATGCTTCACTGGCTGAGCCCCCAGGAGCCCCTCCCCATTTTACATTTTTGAAGTTTGTTCAGTTAAAAATAACTATCAGGAAAATAAAAATGCAAATGGTACCTGCAAGTGGCAGGCACTGTGGGATTAAACACAGATGGGAAAGTGCCCTCTCTAGGCAAGGACGGTGACAGTGACCAGCACTGGAGATGCGGGGCCGGCGTCCCACAGTCAGCCCCTGGAGGGACGCTTCTCCCCGTCCAGGACAGTCAGCTCTCAGCCATCAGCTCCCACTGTGGTCACCCTGGCTTCTCGCTCAGAACAGACCTGAGAAGGGGCCAAATGACAAATGGACAGAGGAGACCATGAGCGTGTTTGTGGAGAATGTCAAGGATTACTGAGTTTGGCAGTGACGTCAGAAGCACATTCGCCAACTTCCACGGTGTTCAGGGGAACCAAAGCAGCCTTTCCGGCGAGAGCAGCAGTCTCCAAACCTTCTGGACCCTAAAAGGAACAGAATGAGGTGCATGAGAGCAGGCATGAGAATATTAAGAAAGATTCAGGGGTGCCTGGGTGGCTCAGTGGGTTAAGCCTCCAACTTTGGCTCAGGTCATGATCTCACAGTTCGTGGGTTCGAGCCCCGCGTCGAGCTCTGTGCTGACAGCTCAGAGCCTGGGTCCTGCTTCGGCTTCTGTGTCTCCCTCTCTGTCTGCCTCTCCCCTGGTCATGTTCTGTCAGTCTCTCTCTCTCAAATAAACATTAAAAATTTTTTTTAAATATAAATGAAGTGACATTTGAGACATGAACGTCTCCAACTTCCACTTGGATGGGGAGGCACAGATGAGCAGGTGTAGATGTTGATTGAAACTTCTCCTGCTACCAGCCACACACACACACACACACACACACACACACACACGCGCGCGCGCCCTCACCTGACACTTTGATTTAAGGAGCTGGCTGTGCAGAAGGAAGCGGCGCATGACTGAAGCCAAGAAAGGAAGCTTCTGTGTCAGCCTGCCATGCTCTGGCGTCTCAGGCCACCCTTTCCTGAATCTGATCCCAATGCTCATGTGTCGAGATGGAATTTGGAAATGGAGACTAACAGTGCTCCTAAAAACGCCGAGTGCCCTAAACCCCACAGGGAAAGCCAAGACAGGGCACCCTGGTTTCAAGAAGAGGGGCGCTGTCCACTCCCTGGTGACTGAGGGCAGGTCAGAGGGGCGCTGTCCCCACATCCGCTCGCGGTCCCTCCGCCCTCAGGGACGTGGTCCCTGCTGGTCCAGGTCCTGGAAGCAGAGTGAGACACAGACCCAGAGCCGATCCGGGTCCTGATTGGTTCAAAAGGGGCACGTGACTCCTGTTACCCAATCAGGGTGGGTTTCCCATCACTGCATCTTCCTCCACGTCTTTCCCGGTAGACATCTCCATCCTCATTCCAAAATGCCCCTCAACGGATGAGTGGATACAGGAGATGCGGTTTATGTACACGATGGACTACTGCTCGGCAAAGAGAAAGAAAGATCCTACCACGTGCAGCAACGGGATGGAGCTGGAGGGCGTGATGCTGAGAGAAGTCAGTCAGCCAGAGAAAGACGGAGATCATATGTGTTCACTCATATGTGCATCTTGAGAAACTTAACGGAAGACCATGGGGGAGGAAAAGGGAAAAAATAGTTACACACAGAGGGAGGGAGGCAAACCAGAAGAGATTCTTACACACAGAGAACAAACTGAGGGTCGATGGGGGGTGAGGGGGAAATCGGTGATGCGCGTGGAGGAGGGCGCTCGCTGGGATGAGCCCTGGGTGTTGTACGGAAGCTGTGAACCCCAGGAATCTACCCCCAAACCACGAACATACTGTACACACTGTCTGTTAGCCAATTTGACAATAAATTATATTTAAAAAATAACTTAAAACAAATGAATAAACATTAAAAAATTATAAAAAAATTAAAACGTCAAAGAAAAACAAAAACAAAACGAAACAAAACAAACACGGGCATGCTGACGGTCAGGGTTGATTTGCCGGAGGCCACGGAGCCAAAAGTGGCCTGGCTGGCATGTGCTCTCGGACCTCCTGGCTGCCTCCAAAGTGTTGTCAATGGGCCCAAATACGTCCTGATCCAATTTGCTAGTAAGCACGAGGAAAGGCTCTTAGCGAGCGCGGGCACCAGCCCAGTCACTGCTTAATTTAAAATGGAATCTTCCTTTGGAAAGTCAGTTCCATTTAGAGGCAAGAACGCTTCCCTCGGTTTGCTGTGAGCCCAAACCTCCACGGGTACATGCACAAACCGTGGTGACCCACCTCCCGGCCTGATGACGCGGTCACTCCCCTCCTACCTCTGGTAGGCACGACGCGTCTACTTCCCCAACATGCCACACCTTCCAAACCTCTTGCACGTCTGTGGATCCCACAACAACCCTGGGAGGCAGGCAGGGAAGATGCTATTGTCAGATGGCAGATGAGCACATTAGATCAGAGAGGTTGCCTGACTTACTGAAAGTCACACAGCTTGGTAAGTACAGTTCTGCTGGGGAAAGTGGGTCGGGAGCCATTTGTATCTGTTCTTCCCTAGCCCCTAACCTCATCCTCAGTTTCTAAGCGGGCACTCAGGCAACCTCACCGTTTGGAGCTGGGCAGACACAGGGCTCATGGCCGTGATTGGTCACGATTCCAACAGAGACCAGCCCGGGCTCTGTGGGGCCAGGCGGAGAGGAGAGGGAACCATCACAGTTTTCCTGGAGGAGAACAGGGGGTCTGTTCGGGGCTGGAATGTGTCTTGCTTGCACTCTGCTGCTTCTAGTCCTGCAAATCGGTTATGAGCATCATTGTCTTACCCTCGGTCGGTGACAAAACCTGGACACACGTCCCCAGGTCACCATTTTCCCTGCAGGACAGTGAAATCACGTCGGAAAGGGTGAGGGGATTTTTAAGGCTGTTTGCCGGATGTCCCCTCTGCTCAGAGTACATCGAGGCTCAGGACCCCAGCCTCCCGAGCTCTCTCTGACCTGCCCCCGCCCAGCACAGTGCCCACGCCCCCCTGGCCTCAGCCACACTGGCTCCCACTGCACATCTGTGTTCTCTGCCTGACCCCCTCCGGGGTGCTGCCAGGACCGGCTTCCTCCATTACAATCTTGATTCGGAGGCAGCTTCCCAGGGAGGCCGTCCCTGACCCCCCACCTGACCTCCCTCGGCAAACTCATTTTCACATACATGGCCCTTTTCTTCCCTCCAGCTTAGTTATCACTATTGGATGCCTCCCCTGGCCCCAGGTCGTAGATTCTAGTTTCCACTAATGGTCTAATTCTCTTTCAAAGTCCACAGGAAGGAAAAAGGCCCCCAGCACCGCTAGAGTCAAACCTTCACATACAAAGGGTACAGTCAATGCCTGCCGTGCAGGAATGCGTGAATGCAAGCCCGTCCTTTCATTCACAAGCTCCCCTTCCTGTTGGTCTCCTCTGCATTTCTTCTAAGAGTTTCATGTTGTCAACACAACACTTCTTTGCTCTCAGATTTAAAAAAAACAAAACGAAATGCTTCCAACTCTCTGTCCTTAAAGGGCTGAATGCAGGAGAAGAACCGCTGATTGCTGCTAATTTGAGGATCTAAGGCTGAGTGTTTTTTTCTAAAGGAAACGATCTTTCCGTAATGGGAAACAATGAAGCCTAATTTGGAACCTTGATGTTTAAATTTTTCTCAGTGAGCCAATGAGAATTGGAGCTGTTGCGGGTTTAAGAGCTCGGTTGTTTTGTTTTTTTGATCTCAAGTCTGGAAAAAATCTGAAACTGCAGAAATGCACCATGCAGACCCATGAAGAGGCACGGGCACGCCCCGTTCTGTGGGATCGGGGTCTGGCAATGTCAAGGAGAATGTGGCAGCCACGCCCACCAAACCAACAATCTGAGCTCTGAGAGTAGAGGCTCCATCACCGCACAAGGAGCAGGAAGGCTGCCCGATGCACCATCCCCATGGGAGAAAAATCACGTGAAAACACCATAACTGCCCCGTGAGACGCTGGCCAGATGCGTGTCCCGATTCTAAAATACTGTGCAGCTCTTCATAAGAAGTAATATCTCGTCCATGTGTCTGGACCTAAAGGAATAGCCCTGATGTAGTTTATTCGAGAGATGTTGTCAGATTTAATTGATGGAGGCAGAGATGGGAGGAAAAAGAGACCACGTTATGGAGCCAAGATGACCTTTATTGGAGTCTGCAATTCCCGGGTGAGGTTCCGTGACTCGGGAGTGGGGAGTCAGGGAAGTCGTGCCTGGTATGGGAGAGCAAGGTGTTTTATGGGTGCAGGAGTTCCGGGTTTGAGCCCAGGTGGGCCGATAGCCAAGTAGGGGCATCTTTGGACGGTGGCAGGATTCAATTGGCTGTTCGCTTCGGTGGGGAGGGAGATGCTGGAATTCCACGGTGAGGCGTTCCAGTTTGAGACAGTCCAGATGGAGGGTGGGGGTCGTCAGTCCTGGTGGCGCCTGGATCTGTTATCTGGCCTGCAATAAAATGGCCTCTGGTGCTTGTCAAATGGCGCGGGTCATCCCAGGTGTGCAGGTGGGGGTGTCGGTGCTGGCAGCTCTCCAGGCAAAGTGGCCGCTCAGTCGCCCTCCCGTGGCATCTCTTACAGATGTAGGTCACAAAGAGAAGTGGAGAGAATGATCTCCTCTCTCTTAACAAATAAAAATAAGAGCCAAGCGCCCACATCTGTGCAGAGGTTTCCCATGCATGGAGAAAGTTGTGGAAGGAGACCCAGAGGAAGGACGTACATCACGGGAGCGTGAGGAGGGCCCAGAGAAAAAACAGTGAAAGGAAAAACAATTTAAAGAGGGAAAAAAGAAAAACCCTCATGGGATTAACCCTTCCAACTGCAGCGGCGGGTCAGGGGGAAGGCTTGCGGCCAGACGTCAGGGTGGGGCCTTCACGGGGTCCTGTGGGTGAGGGGGGAAGATGAGCTCCAACCTCCTCCTTCCAGATCTGGTGCCCAAGGAAGCACTTGACCTTGCGTCTCAGCTAGAAGAGGAGTTGTCCACGTCCCCACGGACCCCACTCGCTGTGTGCATGGAGTAGATCTGAGTGCCTTCTCACCGTCAGACTTTTGGAAACCGCTCTGCTACCGACACGTGGCTTCCTGGGACTGAGTCTCAGGTCTCTGCGGTTCCGCACCAGCCCTCCAACCAACAGCCAAATGATGGAAAGAGCCCAGGCGTCCATGGGCTGATGAGCAGATAAAGAAGATGAGGGATAGATACACAAGGGAATATTACTCCGTGTTCTTAAAGAATGAAATCCTGCCATTTGCAACAGTGTGGATGGAACTGGAGAGTATTATGCTGAGTGCAGTAAGTCAGGCAGAGAAAGACAGATACCATGATTTCACTCAAATGTGGGATTTAAGAAACAAAACAGATGAACACAGAGGAAGGGAAAATAAGATAAAAACAGGGAAGCAAACCATGAGAGACTCTTAAATACAAAGAACAAACTGAAGGTTGCCAGAGAGGAGGGGGGTGGGGAGGGGATAAATGAGGGAGGGGCGTTGAGGACACTTGTTGAGGGGCGCCTGGGGTGAGCATCCGACTTCGGCTCAGGTCCTGACCTCACAGCCCATGGGTTTGAGCCCGCATTGGGCTCTGGGCCGACAGCTCAGGGCCTGGAGCTGCTTCGATTCTGTGTCTTCCTCTCTCTCTGCCCCTCCCCTACTCATGCTCTGTTTTTTTTTTCTCTCTCTCTCTCTCTCCCTTTGTCTCTCTCAAAAATGAGTAAACATTTATTTTTAACAAAATAAAAAAACAAAAAGGATGGGCACTGAGCACTGGGGGTTCTATGTAAGTGATGAATGAGTCACTGGGCTCCACTCCTGAAACCAATACTACACTGCATGTTAACTAACTTAGACTTAAGTAAAATTAAAAAAAAAAAAAAGAAAGAAAGAAAATGTAAGCAACCAGACTAAACACGTTATATACTTTAAGAAAAAAGAAGACTGTTTCCAAACATCTCTCTTGATACTCAGCTCACGGATCACCTTGAACGTCTCTTCCCTGTTGAACTGGACCAGATTGAGCAGGTGGGAGGCAGAGCTCAGCACAGCAGTGAGGCTGGGATTCCTAGAGCAGGAGCCGGGACACTGGATTGGGACCCAGAACCCAGACGTGTCTCGTCAAGCTCAGGAGGGACTCGGGATTTCCTGGGCAGGCTACATGACTTAGGAGTTTGATCACACCCGCATTTGGAGACGGCCAGAGATGAAGCCCTATAACCCTCAGTAATCCCCCCCAAAACTACAGCCATTCACACACTAAGCTCACCTTTTTCTTTTTCCACTAGTAAGACAACAGTTCCCAAAATGGAGTCGCTTATGCTAAGCCCCAGGTCACCAAATCAAGACTTGACTTAATTACAGTTTGGGGTCTCTTGGGAAATGGAGCCTTAAGCCAGCCACCCAACCAGGAATGGTCCGGTTCACACTAGTTAGGTCACCTGCCTGATGGTCCCCACCACCCACTAAAGGAAAGTAACCAACCTGTGTTATTTGTTTTTGTCTCAAGTAACTTCCTTGTTTCCACTCCCTTCTGCCTATAAAAGGCTTATTTTGTACAGCTCCTCAGCGCTCCCTTCTATCTGCCAATTCGGCGCGGCCATATTCAAACTGATGTGGGCACACATACTCTTGAAATGTTTACTAGGCCTCAGTTTATTTTCTATCAATCTAAATTATTATTACTTCCAGAATGTGGTCTGAGACTCTTCCACGAGAGTCATCTGGGTACTTAATACAACCACAGGCCCCGGGGACACAGGCAGACGTCCTAAATCATTCTCTGGGCCGTTGGCGGCTCCGGAACCTGTATTTAAAACTAGTTTACTCGATGATTCTGCAGTTCACTCAAATCTAAAACCTGCCAGACTGAACTGGCAAATATTCTTTGAAAGAGGAAAAGACTGAGGAGAGAAAGAATCTTCAGCAGGCTCCACACCCAGGACAGAGCCCAAGGCGGGGCTTGAATTCAGCAACCGTGAAATCATGACTTGAGCCGATATCAAGAGTCAGATGCTTAACTGACTGAGCCACCCTGGTGCCCCTGAACTGGCGAGTATTTTTAAATGAAATGCTATGTCACTTTTTCTAAGTACTTGTAATAATTTAAAGCAACCTTAAAGAATAGTATTCTTTTATTCATTCAAAATGGAGCTCGCCAAAGGCCTGGGTCACTTTCTCACCAAGGAAATGGACCGCTGCTGTGAGGTGACGTAGGCCATGCCCAGGCCAGTGGAGGAGAGACACATGAGCCACGTCCCCCCCATCCCACCTGCCTCTCTGTGGGATCTTAGGGGAGGAGGATGAAGGGCCAGTGCCTCTGATAGATGCAGAGGTTTTGTGCTGGTCTTCCCAGGAGCCGGCAGCTTGCACGCTTTCCCACCTTCTCCTCCATCCAGCGGGGAGCCTGAACACCCCCACCTAAGTGCTGAGAATGAACAACTTCACAAAGAAACCCTTACCTCACCCAGCGGGGTCTGAGAGGAAGACCGGGGTCCCGTCCTGGTGGTTACGAGACCCCGAACTCTCCCAGCTCCCGTGCCGTGGAGCCAGAGGCCGGCACGTGGAGAAACATTCATCTTCATTGAATAAAGGAGATTATTTCTTGGCAACTGTTCCAACAAACTACTTATTCTCACAGCAGGCATTTTTTTTAAACCATTTTAAAATGACAAACAATAGATTGCAACAGCTGCTGGGGTCTTTCTGTACGAGGCTTAGACCACTTTCTTCTTAGGCTCCCCCGGGCGCTGTGCATTTCTCATGGGTTCGGGTGCCCATGACCATGAACATAACGGAACCGTTGGTGCTATATTTCTAACTCATGGTTCATGCTTCCCTCTCATGTCGACTCGGGTCACAGAGAGACCGAGGTTGGTGGTCAGTGGCTCCCATTGCAAAGTGATGTTGGCCGTTTGTGTCACAGGCCAGTATTTCCACTGCGTTCTCCTAGGACAAGCCACTCACCTGTCAGGGGATGGTTCCAATCGCCAGTCCGTCCCCCCATGCACCCACCAGGCTCCTGACTGAGTTACTTACACACCAGCACGAGAACATGCTTCTCCTCTGATGGAAAGTCCATGATCTCTCTCCATCTTCCCAGAACATCCATGATCTTGGCATGGCCTAGAGAGGCCCTACCTGCCTGTTTGATCTAACGTTGTATGACTTTCCCCTACACCCACTACATGTGTCTTCATTTCCGGGAATGTGTTCAGCTCAGCGCTTCTCTGTTTCTGGAAGCTTATTTTCTTAATCTTCAGGTTTTAGTTTAAAGTCAAGCTGACCTAGAGGAGAGACGAATCCTGTGATTTAGATTATAGCCATTTGTGAGCCATGAAATCAACTTTTTATTTTCCTTGAGGGATGGACCCCCTGACCCTCTCTGCTTCACTGCTTCTGCCTTCCTTTCTAGGAGGCGGTGCGGAAGGTGGAGAGCACCAAGACTGACAGTCGGGACAAGCCCCTGAAGGATGTGACCATCGCAGACGTGGCAAGATCGAGGTGGAGAAGCCTTTTGCCATCGCCAAGGAGTAGGGCCCAGGGACTTCTCCCCTTTGAACCACCATCTGTTCGGCCCTGTTGCCCGCCAGGGCTTAGCAGCAGCCCACCACGGGGCTCCATGCTGCACTGGCCCTAGTGCTGGCCTCTGACGGAGCAGACCCCTCCCCTCACATTCCACAGGCCTCCAGGCCCAGTTTTGTAACACTCTGATCTATGTTGACCAATAAAAAAAAAAAAAAAGGTAAGTTGTGTTTTTCTTTCTAACTGGTGTGTGGGCTGGGTTCTTGAGCCTCCAACACCTGCTGAAGTCTCTGGTCCAGCATGTCTGGGACTCCTGTGGCAGAGGGTGCCTATCCCCTCCTGAGGCTCTGGTCTGAACCCTTTCCCCAGATGCTACCTACAAAATTCCAAGCAGGAGCTTTTACTCCTTGCTTCCAACCTTTGCCCTCAGGAGACAACTTCCTAACACAGAAGAGCAAGGTGATGTCAGTAGTGATGTCAGGAGCAAGGATGCCCCGTTCTTTAGGACACACGGGTCATGGGATGTTCCCTGGCCTACCGCACTGTCAGGTAGCATCAAGGGACTCAAACTGTGTGAGGGGAGATAACTCGATTCGTTTCCAGCTGGAACATTTAAATGCCGTGCAGGACTGTAGAGAGGTCTCGGGCGCTCCACTGAAACATGGCCAATATCCCAGCTGGGGAGTGGGGCCCGAGTGAGGATCAACTTTCCAGCGGGGGGACGAGGCTGGACAAAGCCCCGGCTCCCTGTGACAGACGTGTTTGTGGATCGCAGGACTGATATCGCAGAGAGAGCAGAACTGCTCGCATTGATCTCTAGGCCTGGCGTGATCCCTACCGAATCCCTGTCCAGCTGGCATGGCTGCAGAGATGGGCAGACTCAGCACAAAATCGTCTGGAAAGGCAAGGGTTATGGGTGAGGTGTTTGGGCTCCCCCAAAACTGAGAGGACCCCCCCAGTGGGATGGTCTTGGGAGATGGGGTCTCTAGGAGAGATGAGGCCCTGAGGGGGGCGCCCTCGTGAGTGAGTTAGTGCTCCCCCATGAGGACTCCAAAGAGCACCCTCACCCCTTCTGCCGCGTGCAGACCCAGCGAGAAGAGGGCCGTCTACGCACCAGGAAGACCCGTCCTCACCTGACGCTGACTCTACCAGTGCCTCAATCCTGGACTTCCAGCCTCCAGAACTGTGAGGAATACATTTCTGTTGTTTCAAAGCCGCCCAGCAGGGGTGTTTTGTCACAGCAGCCCAGACCAAGAGAGCATGAGACCCGGAAAATCGACAGCAAGCATTAAATGATGCTCACTGCTGTTATCAGCATCACAGTCACCTCCCCAAAGAAAATGGAATGGGACCAGCTCCTTTCCCACAAAGTAAGGGGCACAGGGTTGCCCCGGAAGAGGTCCGCAGAGAAGGACCCGCACGTCACCCCGGTGGAGTTGGCACAGCAGCGGTCCCCTGGTGACCTCAGCCGGTGGGCACATCCTGTTCACTTCACAGAGCTTGCAAAGATCAGTAACCAGACATTTTACAGTAAGAATTATGGATTTCTCATGGAAAATCAAAAGCGTAGGAGGTCCGCATGCCTGCTGGATAAGAGTCAGTGTGGGCTGAGTAGCCCCCCCTGTGTTTGGTGCAGCATCAATGTTCTCGAATCCCCACGAACCCCGAGTCCTCCAAAGGCCTAAACCCTGCCTCTTCGAGGACTCGCTTTTTGGGCCTCGCTTCTGGGCCCCCGTGAGTGAGTATGCAGGTCCAGGAATGAGCGATCCCATTTCCAAAGATGCACTGAAACAACACAGATCACAGAAAAAGACGACCGTTGCTTCGTCACAAAAGGCTCCCTTAACAAGCGGTCACTCACCTCCGGTGAATAAATTCTAGAAACTCTAACTCAGGCCACAGCAGGCAGAGAAATGGAAGGGACCCCAGGACACTGTGGTCTCAGGATTGCTTGTAGAAGTAGACATTTGTTAAAGCAACGCTCCTACAGGACTGTGCGGTTGGAAAGGTCATCAGGATCTGACCAAGAAACTCCAGGCTCCATGATGGGTCTCCCGCCCTCACCTCCCGGATGTGAGACCTTCTCTCGGTTGTTCCAACCCAGCCCCGTAGCTGAGCTGGGTCAGTGTCTAAAGTGAGGCCACTTACACTGTTTTGACCAGGGAGCAACAGCCCCCAGAGATCACTCCCAGATTTCTTGGGGCTTCAAGTCAGGTTCATACTTGTATTTAAGCTCACTCTGGGTCAGATATGCTGCCTGGCTTTAAAATCATATTTTAGGTAAGTATATGAGTCCGAATAACAGCTCCCCAAAGATGCCTGTGGCTTAATCCCAAGAATCTGGGAACATGCTGCTTTTCAAGGCCAAAGGTCATTAAATTTTGCAGATGGAACTCAGGTTTCTAGCCAGTTACCTTTAGGTAAAGAAGATTATCCTGGGTTACCTGGGTGAGCCCAATGTGACCACTAAGGTCTTTAAAAGCAGAAGAGAAAGGCAGAAAGGACCCTCAGAAGGCGAGACCTTTGACCTCTGACAATGCTAGCTTTGCAAATGGAGATCGGTCCGTGAGGCACGAAGGGCGGGCGGGGTGGCCTCGGGAAGCCGGGAATGGCCCTGGGTTCACACCAACAATGACAGACAAGAACCTCAGTCCTGTAAACTCTAGGACCTTAATTCTCCACCAGCCCTCAAGACCAGGAAGCAGGTCTCTGCGGGCGCCTCCATCTCAGCAAGGTGACAGGTTTGTGCGTCCCAGGCCAGGAGGGGTGTGCTCGCTGAGGCAGCAGTGGGGGCTCAGGCCGCAGTGGGGCCACTGTCTGGGCCGCCAGCTGCCACGCCTGGGTGCCCCCGCACAGGACACAGCGACGCAGACACAGCCCCGGGGTGGGGGCTGCACGTGTGGAGGGCGTGCAGATGGAAAGAGGGGAAAACAGAAAACACAGTCCTTGAGCTCAAAAAACTTTGAATTGATCAATGGCCACACTGGAAGCTTGCAAAACTGACCACATCCTGGTTTTTTCTTTTTTTAAAATATTTTTTAAAATTTTTTATGGTTTTTATTTATTTTGGAGAGACAGAGCCAGTGCGAGCAGGGGGAGGGTCAGAAAGAGAGGGAGACACAGAATCGGAAGCAGGCTCCAGGCTCTGAGCTGTCAGCACAGAGCCTGATGTGGGACTTGAACCCACAAACCGTGAGATCATGATCTGAGCCGAAGCCGGACGCTTGACCGACTGAGCCCCCCAGGCGCCGCACACACCCCAATTTTTGTGGGTTTGCTGGCGTGAAGCAACATTTAACCCTGGGAGTTCAGACATGACAGACAGCTGCGGCCACAGGAGACCCTGGCCCTTGTGGAGCCTCAGAGGATCAGCCAATGCGGGGCTCCGACTCCCTGGTGCACACAAGGGTTGTACTGTCCAGTTCCCCAGTGTGCTCACTTAATTTCCCTTAGGCCCGCCCACCTTGTTCCCGGACACGACCCGCCTGATTGGCTGGAGAAACGTACTTATTCCAGCCCCCAGCCCCTGAGTCCTCAGGGCTGCCGTCCCCGGAGAGCCCTAGCAGCACAGGACGCAGCCGAATGAAAACACGCAAGTGGATCCCGAGAGCTAGCCGGCCCGCACACTGGGCATTCAAGGTTTCCTGTTGCTTTACGCTGTAAAAATCTAGACTGCTGTCATTCTCCTTAGGAAATAGCCCATTTTGGGGCGCTTGGGTGACTTACTTAGTTAAGTGTCCGACTTCAGCTCAGGTCATGATCTTGCGGTTTGTGGGTTTGAGCCCTGCATCGGGCTCTGTACTGACAGCTCAGAGCCTGAAGTCTGCTTCCGATTCTGTGTCTCCCTCTCTCTCTGCCCCTCCCCACTGGAGCTCTGTCTCTGTCAAAAACAAACATTAAAAAAAAGAAAGAAATGGCCCATTTTAGCTGTGACACTTCATGATTCTATGTAGCTGTCAGGCACCACCTTGTAACAAAGATGGCCCGACAGCAGCACCTTGAGGGATGATGACCTGACCCCCTCGGCCCCTCATCCTGTACCGACATCTGGCAAACAACAGTCACAGGGGCGGTCTTTGCTCCCCAGACCCGGCTCACTCAGCCAGAGAAGCCAGCCTGGTGTTGAGACTGCCTCTCACCTGGGCGTCTGCAAGAAGTTAGGTGCAGCTGTAACCCCCCAGGGCAGCTGCAGAAACCCCAGGAATCTGAGCATCTTCTGTTCCATTCTGTTCTGTCTTCTGTTCCTTCTGCTCAGCCTGGTCACTGATCGCACTAAGTTACTGCTGATTCCTCTCCGCATCCCGCTCCCCTGGACAGAGAGCAGGGCTCTCTCATCATCGTCCACGGGCGGGCTGCCTCAGCAGCCAAAGGCAAATATTTTTTCGAAGGATAGAGGTTTTTGAGGAAATTGAAAGATTGGCAGATCAGTCCCGAGGTCCACACAGCAACACTTGCATTTTGTTTCTTCATTTGGTTTTTGTTGTTGTTGTTGTTTTCTTGTAAGCACCCCTCAGTCCTCTTCTGGTCTTTCGAAAGAGGCCAGCCCTCCTCCAGTGGGCTCTAAGTAAACGAAGGCACCATTATTTCCCAGAACATATCGGTGTCTTAGGTTTAGTCTTTAATTGGGGGATAATCCTTCCTTTCTGTCTGGAGAAATTGCTGCCAAAAAAGCAGGAGGAGCCTGTCTCTGGGCAGAAACACTTCCCAGCGTCTTAGTGAGCTCAGTGATGCCACAAAGTGAGCAGAACGTGTGCCTCTGGGCTCCGCCCCGGCCCCAGCGCTCACACGGGCCACCCCTCCGTGAGGAGCCCGCGGATGATTGACGGGAAACTCCCTCCTATTATGCAGCATCGTGCTTCCTACACACATTGTGAGATTTCCAGTCCAGTGCACGGATTGAACTTATGGTTTGACCTCCTTTTTGCCCCTGCGAGCACTTTCCAATGACAAGGAAGGGAGGAAACAGTGAAAGTCCACTTAATTTGAACTTAAGACAAGTTCTCAGTTGAAGGGATTTGGTGAGGAGCCAGTGAAGAACGCCCTGAAACACCCTGTGGAGGATGGAAAGCAGATGAATCTATGGCCACGGAGGGAGCCGGCAGGGCAGTCTTCATGCAGGACGAAGGTCCCACGAATGTGGGGGTTGGAAAAGCGCTACCGCGTGCGAATGTCACGGACTTGGACAAGCAATTCGGGTACCAATCATTAGTCCTCGAGGATGAGCGCAGAATGAGGGGTGGGTCACTCCCTCATCTGAAGACGAGACTCGGTCTCCACAAGCTAAAATTAACCCACAACGATTAAGACAATAACAGAAACAATACTTCAAACGACGCCTCTAAACACTAATTTTACCACAAGCTTTCTCGTCCCTCCGACTCTCCAGAATGTGTTAAACACCAATATCTCTGGAGTCAGCTAACGTTGATCTGAAGTCTAGCAATGTCGTTGTGGATCTTTTGTCTCGAGTTAGAGACTGGCGGCAATGGATGCAGCCCATTTCATCGAACACATGGATCATTTTTTTAAATCACATACTATGTCCTTGTCTCTGTGCGTTCATGTATCTCCCCTTGCAGGGAGACGTTCCTAAGTGACTGCATGCTGATCTGTTAACATGGCCAGTGGTTCTTTTCGGGCGTTGTAATCCAAGGGACATTTGCTCTCCCCTTTCTATGATATTCAGAATTTCTTAAATGATGAGAATTATTTTAGTAAAAATACTAACAACACCAATTAAAGAGACATACGCCTCCATGTAACCACAAGGCTGGGAAGGAGCAACCAGTGGTGGGGAACCGGGCTGCCGCTCTGCGCCGGGAGCCGGGAGCTGGGCTCAAGGGGCGACGGCACAGACTTCAGCTGTGCTCACGCGAGGGGGACTTGAGAAATGGGGCCCCTGGGGGCAGGAAGGCCAAAGCAAGGCTGGAGCCCGCAGGTGGCCGGAGAGAAGCAGAGGCTGGGTGTGCCCGTGAACCCTAGCGGGAGCTATAACGAAAACACTTGCAAGGTCGGCCACACCCTGTCTCTGCCCCGGAAACACCCAGGAGAAAAAGAAACGAGCAACAGAAGGTGCGTCGAGCACGAGCAAACCTGGCATCTTGGTAAAATCAAGCCAAGTTTGCCGGCTCAGGAGGGCACCGAGCGTGGAGACACGTTAGCGCCTTCCTCTGCCTCCCCGCCGGGGTTCCTTCTGGTCAGTTGGAGCTCCGACATCTTTGCCCACAAATGTCTTGAAATCTGCCCCTCTTTTCTTTTTTTAAAATATTTTTTAATGTTTTATTTATTTTTGAGAGAGACAGTATGAGCAGCAGAGGGTCAGAGAGAGAGAGAGAGAGAGAGAGAGAGAGAGACAAAATCGGAAGCAGCTCCAGGCTCTGAGCTGTCAGCACAGAGCCCGACTCGGGGCTCAAACCCACAAACCGTGAGATCATGACCTGAGCCAAAGTCGGAGGCTTAACCAACTGAGCCCCTCAGGCACCCCGTCTCCCCCTCTGTTCTAAGCATGCAGAATTAAGAATCAAAGTAATCCCTTGGACTTCCTGTGTTCTGACTCTATTGAGCCTCACGCTAAGAGCTATGCCGGTGTTACTGTGTTTCGTCCTGGAAATACACCACCGACGTGTCTGGTGGGGATTATTTTACCCCTTCCAAAAGCCGAGGCTCCAAAACCCAGGCAGCTTTCTTACGATCTCAGAGCTATCGAATGGAGAGGGAGCTGAGCACACGGAATCAGAGGTCAGCACACTTCGTCTGTAAAGAGCCAGATAGGATTTTTTTTAACATTTTCTTATGCCTATTTCTTTTTTTTTATGTGTGTTTTATTTATTTTTGAGAGACAGAGAGACACAGTGCGAGCAGGGGAGGGTCAGAGAGAGGGAGACACAGAATCTGAAGCAGGCTCCAGGCCCTGAGCTGTCAGCACAGAGCCTGACACGGGGCTCGAACCCATGAACCGTGAGATCATGACCTGAGCCGAAGCTGGACGCTTCACTGACTGAGCCCCCCAGGCGCCCTGATAGGATGTATTTTAGACGGGTGGCCTTGCACATCTCTGTTCCAACTCCTTAGCATCTCTCTGTAGTGAAAATTCATCATAGACGAAAGTCAGTGCGCGTGGGCCAGCTTCCAATAAAACTTCACTTACCAAAACAGGTGTTTAATGGGTATGTCACCAATAGCTTCTTTTTAAACATATCATAAATACCAACGGTCTCAACAGACCCTTGAAAAATGTGTTGTGTCACGTTCATGCCAAAGAAATACCCAGAATCTATTGCTGACGGACAGTGACACCCATCTCTGTCCTGAACGCTCTTTAGCTGGGGTTTCTCCCACTTCCGCCTTGAGAAATAGATGTTAGAGAAGGTTTGTGTAAATGCGGGAAGGTCAGCGTGAGCGAGTCCCTTCGTGGCTTCTGTCCGCCTTCTTTTCCACCTCGAGGAATCCAGTTCATTCTCCAGAGAAAGCATGTTTTTGTTTTCATCCTTCCGTGTGAGCTGGGGAACTCCATTATGGGGACATTGGCGTAACAGGGTCACTGAATATAGCCATCAGCGTCATACACGGCGGCCGTGCTTCGTGGTGGACAGCTGAGTCCCACGGGCAAAGTTCAAGTGCGGCCCCCACCCCTGAGCAGTTGAACAAAAGGACATTTAGAAAGTACACAGTGTTTAAGCTGGGCAGACAGAGAGGGCTATTTCTGGTCATTTGCACAGTGTACCCACTGGGCATACATTCTCCTTGACATTTTACAATTGCTCCCGTCAACTGTGAAATCACTTTCCTATAACTTAGATAACAGCTGTTTGCAGAACACCTCACTCATTCTGGTTTATAAGAGAACATAAAAGTGCCATCTGCCTGAAGTTGATTCTGGAAGCCCGCGGCCAAACAAAAGAGAGACCAGCAGGGGAAATACGGCCTCAAAAAAAAAAAAAAAAATCACCGAGTAACTTGCTTTGGGGGAAAGAGAGATACGGGCAGGGTCTCCATGGCTCTATGGACTGAGGGATAAGCAGAAATAAATTGCTAGAGCCAAAATCATGTTTAATAAACAGAATCCAGTCATACTGCAAAAGCTTTCTTCTTGATAATAATCACTGGCTGAACATTGGAGACCCCGTACTATAAATTCCTATTGCAGCAGTTAAAAAAAAGAGATAGAGCTATTTACACCAAGAAAATTCACCAAGCACACGCATATCCTATATGTAAAGATTAACTCATCTAGAGTAATGTCCTTTATTTTAAAAATGTCCATATGCTGAAAACATACCATATATATACTTTTGCAGTCATACATACATGATCGGAAACACATGGGGAAAGTTCCAGAAGAAAGACATACCAGAATAATTCACAGCAGTTAATTTTGTAGAAAGAATCATAATTTGAAGTGGGTGGTCAATGGAGACCACAGTGATTTGTAAATCTTTTTTGGTTTGTAAGAGAATGTATTCATTATAAGTCTTGTAATCAGTTTTTAAGTAAACATTGAAACACAGTCAATAGTGAAGTCAGGACAAGAAAGAAAGCTTTCTGGCGAGCCGTGGAAGGCAAAATAATGTCCCCCCAAAGACGTCCACATTTCAGTCCCCAGAACGTGGGCACATGTTGCCTCCTCAGCAAAAGGGACTTTGCAGGTGTGGTTATATCTAGGACCGAGATATGGAGGCCATTGTCCTGACTGTCAGGTAGACACGATGTGATCCCATGAATCCTTCCACGCGGGACGTCCCCCTGTTTTAGTCCATCATGGATCTGACAACACAGGACGGAGGGGACGGTCCCTAGTTTTGGGGAGAGTGGGTACCGGTCTGAGTTGTCTACTGCCCGTTACTGCTCACCGGTGGGCAGGGGTCCTGCACCCCCTTCCTTCATCTGGAGCTGGTCCGGGCACACTCGTCTGGTGCTCTCTCCAGATCTCGCTTTGTAACAAAAATGGACGTTGGAGAATGTGGGGGAGGGGCTCCCTCCAAAACAGGGTCAGGAATCCCTCCCAAGGGCTATTTCGGCGTGTTTATGAAATTCGGAGGCAGATAACACAACTGATTTTTTAAAATCTAGCAAATTTGGCCCTTCTAAAATTTAATGAGTAGCCTTGGTCCCTTGGCATCATTTCGGAGCCAATTTTCAAAGTGAATGTAGAGGTCATTTGCAGCACAACCAACCACCCAGCCTGGCCAGCTTCCGGAACATTCTGATCAATATTTCTGCACCTCAGTGATCAAGTAAGAGACCCGATTAGCCCAACGGGGAGACTACCAGGCATGGAGATGCAGTGAGTGAAACCACAGAGAGCTGCCCTCCCCACGGAGTTCAAAGGCACCCATGGGGGAGAAGTGGGCGGCAGGGACGTAGGGTCGCAGAGGAGGGCCTCCCTGGAGACACAGGCAGGCTGTGCCCTGGGACAAGCTTGGTCCTTACCTCTGCCTGTGGATCCCAGAGCCCGGCTGGGCACCTGCTGTGGAGTAAATGGAGGGGGAGGGGCAGGACCGGAGGTGGGGCTGGGGGGTAGTGCTGGTTGCCCTCATCAGCCTCCTGGACCTCCGTCCAAATCCTGCTCTGTCCTGCTCCGCCAGGCACAGGACCAGAGCCCTGCCTTCTCCTGATGACCTCATGAGCCTGCCCTCCTCCTCCAGGCTGCCTGATTCCGAGAGTAACAACCGGGTCAGCTCCCAAACTGCTGAGGTCGCACCCTCTGGGTGACAGCCCAGCGCTGTGCGTTACATCACTCGGTGGCATCATGAAAAAATGTCACAACCATCGCGGGGGGGCTGAAGGATTTGTGACAGATTCTGCAAGAATCATGTCCCCAGATGCTGAGCACGGAGGGAGCACCGAGCACCGTGTGCACCAGTCACTCTGCCCACAATGTCAGCTGTGAGGCCGAGGCTCAGACCGCGGGGCTGGCCCAGCCGCCCCCTGCTCTCCTGCTGCAGCGGCCGGACCACACGGAGGACACGCCACAGGGCTCCACAACCAGACCCAGAGCTCGGGGGGAAAGTGAGGAAAGGAGAGGGAAGCCTGCCCTTCAGAGAAGCCACTGAGGCACGTTGAGCTCCCCGCCCTGTGCCCCCAGACCACTGCCTCTGCCCAGCGAGGGCCCTGCGCCCCCTGACCCAAACGGGAGCCCGCCCTTCGCTCCAGCCTCCCCGTCTACATCAGCCGATTCGGGGCCCCTGCTCCTGTCAGACCCGATGCTTCCTCCGTGCACCTGCGAACTGCTCACGGGCCCTAAAACAACACGCACGCGCGCCGACAATAAATTTCATTTATAAATTAGGCGCAGAGAGAGATTAACAACAACATAATAGAACAGGTGTAATGATCTACGGCAGTGAAGTATACGGATGAGCTCGCTCTCAAAATACGCTCTGTGCTCACTGTCCCTTCTTCCCATGATGGTGGGAGACGGGGAGCACTCCGGGGGGTGGGGGGCGGGTGACAGCGCGCGGGACCCGCTCTCAGGCTGCTAGAGTCCTTCTGCTGCGTGTCAGGAGGGGGCTCACCGGCGTCCCCTCCCATCTCTCCGGGGCCCGCAGGACCGCCAGCGGAGAAGCGTGATGCTCTCATCGCAAACACCCGCCGCCCGGGCGGCAGCCGAGGGCTTCGGAGCCCACAGGGAGGCCACGGCGCCAAGGCTTCCGGCCAAGTAGGATTCTCGTGGGGGAGGTCGGCGTAAGGAGTTCATGACCTCAACCTGGACAGGGTTCTTCCGGAGAACGCACAGAGGAGCTCCCGGGCGGAAAACTCAGGGCAGCCTCATTCTCCCCCGAAACCCACGACTGTCCCTCTCCGCCCTTTACCAAGGTCCCTTCCTGCCACGTTGTACCAATGACAAGTGTCACAGATGGCTTCAGGGACTCTGGGACCCTCCCCGGCACAGCGGGCGCACAGCGGGCTGGTTCCCCAAGGTTGTCCTGGCGTTATCGCGTCAGATCTTTCCAGTCCTGGAGAGGTCGGGCCCTGATTGCCAAGGGGCTAGTTTCTCGACTTAGGAAACGGCTGTGACCATCACGTGCCCCGGATCCATGCCAAGGAAACCATCCTCACGTACTGTAGAGTCCGGTCTTGATGTCCACGCAGAGGAAAGCAATAGCAACAAGGTCCCTCCCGGAACCAGTTTCGTAACATCTACAGTGAAACAGGGTTTAAACCAAAGAGCCTAATGTTTTCCCAAGAGTCAAGGTGCAGGGGCCAAAGGACGTTGTAACGAAATGTTACCTAAATGTTGCTCAGAAAAGAAGGGAAGAGGGAAAAAATAACATTGTTGTGGCATGTGCTGTTTAAAGCAAAGATTTATACAATTTCAAGAGACAGTGTCCACGGAGGTGGTCTGATGAGAAATGCAAGTTCACTCATCAGACACCTCACCTGCCATGTAAGCTGTGGGGCCCATGCACACCACCGCCATCGCCAACGCCCAAGCCCACCCGTGTGACCTTGTACAAGGGGCCAATCGCTCTGTGCAGCTATGCCAGAGGTCCCCAAGGCCACCCTTATGTCTGGAGAATCACCAGAAGTTCTCAGGGGACCGAGTTGTTCATTTTTTTAAAAAAGTTTTAACATTTATTTATTTTTGAGAGACAGAGCGAGAGAGAGAGTACAAGTTGTGGGAGAGGCAGAGAGCGAGAGGGAGACGTGGAATCCAAAGCAGGCTCCAGGCTCAGAGCACAGAGCCCAACACGGGCTTCAAGCCATGAACCATGAGATCATGACCTGAGCCGAAGTCGGACACTCAACCAACTGATCCGCCAGGCGCCCCGGGACCCACCGTTCTTACAGCTGAGTTTTATCAGAATGACACAGGACTAATGCGCAGCCTGATCACAAGGGGAAAAGCAGAGGGGGAGTCTGGAGAAGTCTGTGTCCTGGCGTCCTCCACATTCTCCCCGCCATGACGGTCACACTGAGCACCGTCTTCGCCAGCAACAAAGACGCAGCAACAGGTGTGGTAAGCTTCAGAGAAGCCCAGTGCACACTTGCGGCCTCGGCACCTAAGAGTCTCTGGTGGCTGTTGGCCTCTACGGACAGGCACCCAACTCCCAGACTCTCAGGAGGAAAGTATATGTTGAGCATAAACCATCTTTTTTATTCAAAGTCTAGGCAAGATGAGCCCTTTTCATCCGTTAGGGAATGGTGGGCACCCTCCCAAAATCCAAGTTCTCAGATGCCAGCCCAGGGCTAGTTTCGCCAAGATAAGGGTAAGTCACCTGCCCACACTCTCCCACCTAAGTAAGTGGCAGACCCTGGACTACCAATTAGATCTGATGCCCAAGTCCCCGCTACGTTCACTTACCAGGCGGGCCTCGAACCGCAACCAGATCGGAGTCTCTGCCTTCACGACGGGGCAGAGGATCACAGGAGGGCGACCTGGCCGCAGGCCCACCAGTTAGCTCTCCCCGCCTCCCTGAAGTAGTGAGGGCTGATACAGAACGAGCACCGTCTCTTCCCAAGGCAGCTGCTGTCAAGTAATCTGAAGCATCTTTTCATTGACTCAACATCCAACGTGGCACATCCGTCAGTCAAGAGTGGATGAGTCCAATTTCCATCCCTGGTCTCAAGTCGCAACGTCACTGCTCTCTCCTCCTGGGGACAGAATGGTATTTCAGGTCTCCATATGTCTCCTGGTTGAGGCACACCTTTGATCTCCAGATTCAGACTCATCTTCAGATTCTGAAGATTATCTTTTATATTCAAATCTTTCTATAACATCCTGACCGACATTTCCCCCACCCAGACTATTAAAACCTAACTCAAATTCTTGCCCCCATGTGTCTGCAACGCGATTCTTAGTCACGGTGCCATTTGGATGAGCAGTTCCCAAATTCAGGACAAAATAAGTTTGATTTCCTTTGATTTCATATCTTTTCAAAAGATCATGTGCTCTAGGCTTTCTGCTCCCATTCAAAGGGATGGTCATAACTGATGTCTCCTTAATAAGTGGAGGGGGAGGGGAGCTTGGGTGGCTCAGTAAGTTGAGTGTCCGACTTTGGCTCAGGTCATGATCTCATGGTTCGTGGGCTTGAACCCCACATCAGACTCTTTGCTCATAGCCTGGAGCCTGCTTCAGATTCTGTGTCTCCTCTCTCTCTGCCCCTCTCCTGCTCGCTCTGTTTCTCAGCCTCTCGAAAATGAATAAACACTAAATCAATCCATCAATCAATAGGGAGGAGAAAACCAAGTCATGTGAACTTCGGCAGAAAGGCAAGACAACTTCCTGGCAAGCCATAACAAAGAGACTTAATTCTACCCTGAAGACATGTGCCTTTGCTCGTGCGGAATTAAGGAATTTGATCCCCAGATCCTGAGAGGGTGCATGCCTCCAGTGTTCTCAAACACATCAGGGCACCAGAAAGCCAGTATCGCCCCCCTTCCCAGGACTTTGGGACCACGGCTGAAACGCTAGTGCCCACCAAGTCAGGTGTCAAAGCTCATGCTCTCTCAGCACGAACGGACTCAGAGATTTCAGAAGTAGACCCTGCAGTCAAACGGGTCTTGAGCAAATGTCTTTCAAGAACTTCCCTACCCCTAATGTCACCATGTTCTGAACCCTGCCTTATAACGTCTGCCTTCCTCTATCCCAGGATTAGCCTGGTAGGTTTCCAGAATGATAGTAACAAGACACTGCCTAATTCCTACCTAATTGCAGCCATTTCTTTGCTTGGAAGTCATGTATTGTCTTTCTAAGACATTCTGATAAACCCATTCAGACGGGATTAAATACTTCCAGCCCAAATACGCTTCCTGTGATGATGGGAGACGGGAAACCCTTGGGGGGGGGAGGGGAGGGGGCAGATGACAGCTGCACAGGACCCGCTCTCAGGCTGCTAGTGTCCTTCCTGCTGCAACACCTGGTTAAATTCCTTGTCTCTTATTTTTGAAAGATTTCTTTAAAAATGTTTCTTGGGGTGCCTGGGTGGCTCAGTCGGTCAAGCGTCCGACTTGGTCTCAGGCCATGATCTCGACAGTTCCTGGGTTCGAGCCCCATGTCGGGCTCTGTGCTGACATCTAGCTCAGAGCCTGGAGCCTGCTTTGGATTCTGTGTCTCCCTCTCTCTCTGCCCCTCCCCCACCCATGCTCTGTTTCTCTCTGTCTCAATCATAAATAAAAACATAAATAAATAAAATAAAAATGTTTCTTTACTTTTGAGAGAGACACAGAGTGCAAGTGGGGGAGGGCAGAGAAAGAGAGGGAGACACAGAATCGGAAGCAGGCTCCAGGCTCTGAGCTGTCAGCACAGAGCCCAAGGCGGGGCTCAAACCCACGAACCATGAGATCATGACCTGAGTTGAAGTCAAGAATCCAATGCCTAACCGACTGAGCCACCTAGGCGCCCCCTCCCCTGCCCTTTTTAAATGTGTCTGTGATTCAGTTTTCCAACAACGCAATGAAAACAAATTTAAAATGTGCAAATTCATCCTCGGAACTGCATTGTTAAAGTTCAACACCATCTTCCAAATGGCTGACGTAATTAACAAATTTGCTTTCCAAGTCTCTCCAGTTTATATAAAGTGTTTCCACATATGTACCAGCACGGTCCTCTCTGTGCCAACAGCTTTGCATTGGGCAGACAGCTTCTGAGCACCTACTGTGTGCCTGACAGGGGCCTGTGCCCTGGGTCTCTCCCTGAAAAGTGCCCACCTGCGCACTGCACGTGGTGCATCTGTCTGCGTTGATACAAAGATGCCCCTCACGTGGCCCCCCGAGCATCGTCCCCAGCTGCTCCAATCACAGCTGCACCGGTCTCTCCTGGAACCAACCCCACCCACGGCCCTAGAGAGAGCAATGACTCAGTTCTGGCCAATCAGGAAGTTCTTCTGGTGGCCAGAGTGACTGATTCAAGGATGGTGTGAGACAATTTGGTAAAAAACCCAATCCAGGACTTTCACTGAAACTGCTCTGAAGAACGGAGGAAAACAGAACCTCTTGTCCCTCTGTGAGGACGGGACTGTGGATCTATCGGGGGCTGCTCCTTGAGGAGGGTCTCACTGAGAGGGAAGCCAGCACGGAGGAAAGGGGAGCCGAGAAACAAAGAAGAAGCAGGTCTGATAAAAACGCTTGAGGAGCTGGATCCAGCCACACCTGAAGCTGGTGTTCTCTGATGAGTAACACAAACCAATCGATTCCTTTCTTACCCTGCTCCCACGTGCTGATTGGATACACTTGCACATGGCAAAATGCGTACCCGTTGGCTAATTCCTCCATCCGTCCCAGAGTTGCCATTTATTGTCTGCCACACCTTGGATTAACCTCGAGGGCAGGAAAGTGGAAGAGGTCAGACAGGAAGACAAATACTGTGTGATCTCACTCGTGTGGAATCTAAAACACCGAACTCAAAGAAAGAAATGGAAGAAGAGGCACCTGGGCGTCTGACTTTTGGTTTCAGCTAAGACCATGACCTCGGGGTTTGTGAGTTCGAGCCCTGCATCGGGAGGCTGCTGGACATTCTCTGTCTCCCACTTTCTCTCTTCCCCTTCCCAGCTCGCTGTCTCTGTCTCTCTGAAAAATAAACAATTCAAGTTAAAAAGAAAGAAACAAACAAAGAAAGCAAGAGAAAAGGAAGGAAGGAAGGTAGGAAGGAAGGAAAAAAGGCAGGCAGTGGAAAAGTCGTTGCCAGGGGCCGGGGTGGGAGAAATGGTCACCTTCCCTGGTGGCAGCGCCAGCACCAGGGGGACCCACGAGGGAGGTGAGCCGGCTCCTGCACTGTCCCCTCTGCCGCCGCTCTGCCTCCCACAGCTAGACCTGCTCCCATCCTCACGTCCCTCCCGGCTGGGGCACCAGGACCGTCCCCACCCCTCAGACTGGCCAGCTGTACCCTCCCCGCCCCGACCAAGCTGGACAGGTGCCACCATGCAGGGAGATGCGGGGCGTGCGGCTGCTGTCACCCGGGCTGTGACCCCTCAGCAGCCTGACCCCCCTCTGCAGGGAAATCCCACCTGCCACCACTCCTCACCTGCTGTGCCTCCTCCAGGCAGGCGGCCGGTGTCACCCTTGTAAATTGCTCTGTTGTCTTGGAGTCTTGTCCCTTCAGAAATGAAAGCCCCATTCATTTGGTTCGGGGCCATCTCGCACAGACCCAGAGAAGCAACATGCACGAAGTGTGAACAGGGTTCTACATTCACACGGGTGGACGTGAACCTGTGTGTCAGGCGTGTGTGCATAACGACCCTCACCTTCCCCGTGGTTCCCACGCCTGCCTGGTCTCCCCCAAGTCTCTCCGTCTTGGCCCAGCTGGGTCCTTTCTATTCCCGTGGGATGGGTGGGGGGGGACAGAGCCTCCCCTCTGGGCTCCAGGCTCCCGCCCCTCCCTGCATCCCCCACTGCGCCCCCCCCCAAGCCTATGCCCCCTCCCCCGGGGGCTCTCCTAGGCCTGTGCTCAGGTGCCCTGCTCCCTCCCTCCCTGGGAGGCTCAGTCCAGCCTCAGCAGGGAAGCCTGCTGTGTCCTGTGTCACCCTCCTCCATCGCTCCATCCTTGGAGCAAATGAGGGCGTCCTGAGCAGAGAAGTCTTTTTGAAAGAAAAGAAAATGTAAAATCTCGTCACTGGGTCCAAACAAAAGAGCAAAATCCTTGCAACTGAAAACCCATTTTTTTGGCCCCAACTCGAACTCCCAGAGGTAACGTTAAACAGCCCTAAGAGATGCTGGGGGGCAAGCGGAAGCCACCGCGAGGCGTGAGAGCAGGAAGGTCAGACCTTGGAGAACTGGGGACCAGGCCAGGGCTGAAGGCGGCCGGAACACGCCTCCCCATCCCTGAGGGGTAGAAGCTACGTGTGGGTTCTGCTGGGACCGGAGAGCGGAGGGCGGTTCTAACAACACACAATTACTGATAATTTCCCCAGGTTCCTTTTATTTGGTTTTAACCTAGGGATGACCTCAGAAGCAGGTGCAGTTATAAAGTAGAGGTGGGCTGTCTGTCCTCCTAAAGTCACAGGGATTCCCCTCGCCCCTCCCCTCCCTGCCCCTCCCCCCTCTTCCACCTCCACCTCCTCCCTGCCTTCTCTTCCAGCATCTTCTCTCCCCCACCCTCTCCAGCTATAGACACACAAACACACAAAATGCTGAGCTCACCCGAGCCCATTACTCCTGGCTGATGAATGGGGCTCAGTTACCTTCCCCTCCTCCTAGAAGATCAAATGAACAACAAAGCCATGTAAAGAGCCGTAGAAACGTGCCCGAGGTGCCCCGCTCTCTCTCTTCTGCAGGCTCAGAATCTGCACGTTGGACAACCCCCCTGCCAGCACCTCTTTTCCAAACCGAATATCCCGCTCTCTGAGCTGCAGAGCGAATGCACGTCCTGGTCCAAAACGCCACGGGGAGAGTGACAGACAGCATTTCTTCATCCCCAGAGCAGAAAGTGGCTCATCCATCTTCCCTCCCTCCAGAGCCTCAGCCGCTGTGTCTGCCCCTCTCGCCTCCTGGGGGAGGATTCATGCTACCCCACGCCCCGTCCAGTGAGATAACACTATTTACCTACACTTGTTACGGGTCTTTCATTATGTTGTTTGTGTTTTTGTTTACTTTCAGATTATCTGTCCCCAAGGTCACCCAGTCCCGCCTTCAAGGACTGGACCCAAGACTGCGCTCCCAGGCCCTCAGGCTGCACCAGGCACATAGTGTGGCTCCTGATCCTTCTTTGGGTGGATTAATTCTTTAAGACGACATCATATTAGTCTATTTCACCAATGAAGAAACCGAGATTCAGGAATATTAAAGAAAAACATTCTAGCTTGTAATCACCATAATGTTTTGAGTGCTAAGGCGGATGCTCTTTGAAGTGTAAGGCTTGGATTGACTTGTTTAATCTTCCTGAAAACCCTAAACATAGGCGCTCTCCTTATATCCCTTCGATAAGCCGGAAACAAACTTCCAGGTAAGTTTAGCCACTTGCTGAGGCCCACGAAGGTGACAGGTGGTGGGGCGGGGTCTCCAGCCCCGGGGACGCTGGCTTCCGAGCTCACATTCGGAATGCAGTTGTCCGGGTCCTGACACTCATTCATTCCTCGGACTCCTGCGCACAGCCCTCGGGACCACGGAGGGTATGAAAAGGCAAAAGTAGGGTGACACCCAGTCCGAAGGGCCTGATCCTGGTTCTGCAGCACTGAGTTCAGGGAGCAAGACATTCCCTGGGACCCGATAGGAAGCAGCCCGGGTAGGACCCGCTGCTCTGGGCTGCCATGCCCCTCCTCCAGCTCGGCTCCCCCACCTGGAGAAAGGAGGTAAGGACCCACCCTGCCCCGCAGCTGTTGAGGGGAGACAGGAGGCAGGGAGGACACAGAAGGTGCTTGGGAAATGCCAGCTCCATCTCACTGCTTCACAACCAACTTCAGAACAATCCAGAGTGTTTTATGGGCTGGTCTCTGAGACCTGGCAGAGATAAAACTCATCTCTACTGTGGAAAGAAGGTTTGGTCAGAAATATCTAACCCAGTTATTAAGCTATTATGCCTCAGTTCCAGAACCATCGATCCATCCTCTGAGATGCCGGGACCCGGGGCTGGACCAACCACGTTTCTGCTTTGCCAGTGCCTGTCTGTTGGGCTCTGCCAGCAGGGGGCACTAGGCAGAGACCGCAGCAGCAGCGAAGGGGAAGGAGACTTGTCCCCTGGGCACTCCCGTAATGGCCCCACACCCAGTCAAGGGCAGGGGGTTCTAATTCCCAGCTTCTTTTCACACTCCCAGATCATCACAGAGCTGACACCCGCCTCCCTTTGCTCCACGGGGACCCTCTCCATGCTCCCGAGAGAACACCAGGCACTGGCTGTGCTCCTTCTGACGTCGGGGTGTCCACTTTGAAGAACGGCCAGTCCAAGTCTCTGGGGTCTGACCTCGGGTGTTTGGGAAGGTAAAGAAAATATTTCAGCGACGCCTGGGAGACTCAGGTGGTTGAGTGTCTGGCTTCACTCAGGTCATGATCTCACGGTTTCAGAGTTCAAGCCCTATCTCGGGCTCTGTGCTGACAGCTCCGAGCCTGGAGCCTGCTTTCTATTTTGTGTCTCCCACTCTCTCTGCTCCTCCCCTGCTCACGCTCTGTCTCTCTCTCTCTCTCAAAAATAAATAATAACAGTATTTTAAAATTAAAAAAATATTTCACAAAGACAAGCATCTGTGCTCAGCAAATGTTGGTTTCAGTTTTGCTCACTCACTCCCCTAAGAGGCAGCGATCTGCCAGCCTTTTAGACCCATCAGAGTATAAACATTCTTATTTAATGTGGAATATTTTAGGAAGGTCTGAGTGATTTTTATGTTGAATTCACTGGAAGTGATATTAAAGAGGTTTGGAAAAAATGTATTATTCTGCACAAGTAAATACATCATAATCTATATTGGAATGGAGTGGGAAACTGATTGGAATATAAAATAATAGTCCATTAGCTCTGAAAAAATGTATAAAATCACATAAATAAAAGAAATATGTTGGCTTAAGTGAATATTGGTACAAAACAGGAGAAGAAATGTCACAAAAAGTGCTGGCAAATGGATTTTTATTCCTATTTGTGGTGTTATAAAAGCAAATGGCAGTGCTGCAGATTCAGAAAATATTGGTGACAAAAAAGCAAGTCACATTATAAAACTAAATGAAATAAGAACAAATGTCTCTATTTGCAAGAAAAGAAATTAAGCAACGAGAAAGCATAAATTCGAGTGAATTCCCACCCAGGTTGCTAGAGTGCGTGTTGACAAGCCAGTATTTCTGCATAAATCAGTACGAAACACAGACTAAAACACACAGTGGAAGAAACCCCAAGGTCACTCTCATACATGCAGGAAAAGCCAATATCTCTTTGGCTCTTCACACACAAGCAGGTGCCCAGGGAAAAAAAAACGAATTCTCGTTTTTTTAACTTTATTTATTTGCTTTTGGAGAGAGGGGGAGAGAGTAAGAGCATGCGTGTGAGCAGGGGAGGGGCAGAGGGAGAGGGAGAGAGAGAGAGAATCCCAAGCAGGCTCCGAATTGTCGGTGCAGAGCCTGATGTGGGGCTCGAACTCAGAACCGTGAGGTCATGACATGAGCTGGAATAAAGAGCCTTGTGGTTAATTAACTGAGCCACCCAGGAGCCCCAGAAAAATGAATGCTAATAGAAACTAGTTTACACTCTACTTTCCAGAACGTTCTGGAAATTTCATTCCTTTCTGAGCTGTGGCTTGTGACGGTAAGAAATTTAGATCTAATAAGGAAACAATCCAGTTCAACTACCTCTCATTATTTGCTTGGTTTATGCCTTATTACTTCTGCAGAAAACGTATCCTGGGATGGGAATCTCCAATCCTTTCTGTGATGTTTGTACGTCAGTTTTCTGCCGCGAGGAGGGAGGGAAGGGCGTTACCGTAGTCCGTAAGTCCTCTCTCGTCCCCTGCTGGGTTTTCTGCCTGTGATTGTGCACCGGACAACGGGTTGGGGTAAAGATGAGTCTTGCTCACGGGCAAATCCAGTTGCTCTTTACAAAGTGAGCAGTAAATACACTCTATTCAAAACGGTGATCAAAGTATAAGAATGAAACGCAATAGATCGTTGTAAACTAGCCCAATTTTCTTTGATTCAGCCTTGGTCAAACATTAAAGATAACACCAGTGGCTCCTTTCTTCTTCTTCTTTTCTGATTGTTGAGCTGCAAACTTGAGAGCAGCTTCAAGAACCCGCTGCCATGGATGGTTTCAAGGAGGGGTGGACAATCAGCTGTCATTCATCCTGGGAAGAGGGAAGGTTCGCAAACACATACATTTCCCGTTCTCGGGAAATTCACGTCATACTTACGGTGGTCTGTATTTTGGCACTATAACTTTGAGTTTTTCTCTATTAAAAAAAAGAAAAGACTTTCCATCATTTTGAAAAGCTTATTATAATCGTTTCAATAAATGTTGGCTTTCTTACCAAGTCTCTGAATGTGTTACAGGAATCCACACTTGGAACCTTCCAACTGTGAAGTTGGAAACCAGGTTCGTCATACGAGGTTGGTTTCAACCCAACAACTATTTAGTTCAACCACTGAATCTGACTCAAGTTTACTCAGCTCAGATAAACGACATTGAACAGAACGTCTTCCTTGCCTGACCTGCAGCAAGGAGTAATCTGCACAGGTAGGAAGCGTGGGTTTTGTTTTAGAATGTATATATTCAGTCCATCTCCCCGATGAGTCTCAGTGAATTCAGAATATTTTGGACCTTTTCCTGACTCTTCAGGAAGAGATAATGAGGTTAACCTCGATTTTTATCTGGTCTTTTTCTGTTTCCCTTTCAGCTGTCTCTAAGAGGTTTCCCGACTATTACCGGGAGGTTCTTGGGGCGGTAGAGGTAAAGAATCCCTTGTGAAATCTGTTTCTACCTTGTGTTTCTATTATTCATGCCTTATTTCCCCTTCCATGTTGTTGTTGGGGCAGAATCCATGGCCCGGTCAGCTTGGCATCCTCAGCGTTCTTCGGATGGTGCTCCGGACATAGTCAGCACCCCCAAATCCACAACTTAAATGAACGGATGTCCCACTACAAATTACTCCCTAGTGCCTGTCTTCTATGGAACATTCTATGGAATACCTATTATTCCATGCGAGATCAGAATGGCTCATCATGTAAAATGGAACTCATCATAAACCACACCCCCAGAACTACTCATTCTCTACGGTCTTCTGCGCGAGTGAATGGCTCTCCCCTGCATCCAAGTGCTAAGAATCGAGAATTCTCCAGCGGTGTGTGCTCTTCTCAGAACCAGATCCAGTCATGGGCTGAGGCTTCTACCTCACATATCCCTAAGACCCAGCGCTTTTGCGCGATTCCCAGTCCAAGCCAACCAACGTCCCAAACCCATTCCCGTGTCCCCTGCCTGGGTTTCCTCACAGCTCCCGGATCTGATTATATTATTCCCTTACCTACCGTTCTCCTGTAGCTCATGATTTGCTTTTAGGAAAATGGCCTCGATTCCTCAAGTGGCCCAAAGGCATGTCCTTCCTTTGCCCTGGTCCCTGCGGCCGCCCGTCACCTCAGCTCAGGCCACACTCCTTCTTAAGGTTTGTGTAGCAACCACCTGACCTATTTTTCAGTTCTCAACAAGCACCGGACTGTTGATCTGGGGTGTCTTCCTCTGCTACTCCTTTCTGGAATGTTCTGAGTAGTCACTAAGCTAGTGACTCTCACTCATAAAAAGCTCACCCCTGATGTCAGTCACTCACTAGATGGATTCATCATGATCACATCAACTTGTTCAGACTTTCTTGTCTTTTGTTTCTATCCTAGTGCCACACCTCCATATTCTTATCATTAGATCTGGGATTAAATAGTTAATTTTGCAGACAGGTTTCTTTTTTTGGCTTTGTTTTATTTGTAGTCATTTCCTCCCCACAAACCTCACTGTGGTGATAGCATCCATGAAAAACACAGTTAGGCTTACTCCTTGCTGTTTGAGACCCCTCCCCCCCTCCAGATACACACACATCCTGGTTATTTATTCATTATGTATTTCCTAAATATGTGAGACATTCCCGTGGTTTTAAAGTCTGAACTGTACAAAAAGCTACTGTCAGAGAGGCGCCCTGTCCCACCCTCGGCCACCCCGGCCCCTGTCCCCTGTCTCACCGCCACTCTGGGTTGGCTAATGGGTGACAGTTTCTGAGTTACACTTCATGTGTGTCCTTTTACACAGACATGTGGGGACACGTGTGTTTCCTTGGGTTCTCTTTCCCCTTCGATGAAAGGCAGTGCACCACAGCTGGCTGCTGGCTGGACGGGGCTGGAGGGACCCAGCGGACATGAGAGAACGGCCAGAATGCTGCCGGCGGGTCCAGGGGACGGGGGGCAGCAGGGCACAGGTGCAGCCGCAGCGGGGACCGAAAACAAGAAAGGGGGACAGGCTTGAGGGACGTCTGGAGGTGACAGGGCTGTGATTCAGTAACTGAAGAGAGGGAGGACGGGGTCTTGTCGTGGATGAAGTTCTGGTTTCTGCTTCACAGACTTAGGTGGATGCTGGCGCCACTCACTGAGAGAGAACACTGTAGAAAAGGAAAAAATCCGAATTTCCAGGACCCCCAGATGGTCTGGTCTGGATAAGTGGAGTTTGAGGTGCCCTTGAGACCTGGTAGATGAGCAGACAGTGAGATATCGTGCAGAGGGGAAGTCTGAGGAGGATCCCCTCAGGTGGCAGGTCCTGGTCATCTGGACCCTTCCGTCAGGAGAGCGGAACTCATGCAAGTGCTGGAGACCCTGCAGTCCCACAAACCAAAGCCACGGCTGTCCCCTCAGCCTCTTCTCGCGGAGGCTTGCTGCTCAGGGTGGAGCACCTGCCAGAGGAGGCCTCCCCGCGGGTGAGGTCGGGGCCCGGGCCTCCCTGCCTCGGCAGGTGGGAGGATGGATGGCAGTAAATTAGGGCCAGAATTGTGTCTGTTTCCAAGTCACCCCCAAAATGCTAATGATTCCTATTTCCACAAACTGTTAACGGGAGAGGGTCTGTGTCGTGTGGGTGGGGGCCTGGGTGCTTGGATTCCCCATAGAAGGATCGGCATGGACCAAAGGCAGCCAGAAGGAAGGCAGCAAGCAGAAAGCACTCTTTTAAGGACTTTACACTGTCAAGGTGGGGCAGCGGGCAGGCCAGGAGGTAGCACCCGCCCCAAAGCTACAGAGGTCCTTTCTTTTCATGTGAGCAGGGCCTGCGGTCATGGATGGGACGGGACGGTCTCTAGTGGAGGCCGCTTCCAGTCACTTGGGGGTGTCCTCCCACAGGCACAGAGGGGGAGCTTTTGACCCTACAAGATTTGCCCCTGGACAGGCATGGCAGCCTTCCCCCCTTGGTGGGTAACTACAGCGGCAAATCAAAGGCATGATAATGAGCCTAGGGGTCACTCTTGGCCGAGATAGAAGAGGAGAGGCCTGTTCCGCACCTGTGACTCTGGGTCTGTCAGCCCCAGGCTCTTGGAAGGCCAGGCTTTGAGCCTGTACCCTCAGGATTCTGGCACGTCACCTACCTATCCCTGCTCTTGGCAACTAACTGCCCGCTCTATCCCCGCTTTGGCCAACCACTATCCTCTCAGCCCTCACGGCCTACAGGGCTTTGGCTGATGCCCAGGGGCCCCCACCTGAAGGGTAGGGTGGGGAAGTCCCAGGGAGAGATGGCCAAACCTGTCCCCATATCCAAGCGGCCACCACAGGAAAAACCCAACGACGGCCCCCTTAGGAAGAGTGTAGTGGGGGCCGGTGTGAGCTGGAAGTATGGATGCATGAGTTACCTCTCCCCATTTCCTTCCCCTTGCCTTCAGGGGTGAAGGTGAGCAGCTGGGGAACACCGAAGTCTCTGCACATGCAGACCAACGGGCAGATAGAACAACTCAAGTCACGAGGGCTCAGAACGTTTAGGGCTCTTGATGTCTGGAAAACAAACCCTCTGTCTGAGCCCACAAGATTGATGGGAAAATGCTGAGAGAGAGAGAGAAATTAGAGACCATGTTCTGGCATCCCAGAATGCTGCGTGGGAAGAACACCAAGGAAGATGATGGTGTGTGGGCACACCAGCATGTGCGCCCGTGTGTTTCAGAGTAGAGGGGCTAATATGACCAGAAGTTCTATTTTAACAAGACCGATCTAACAGCTTTGTAAAGCATGAATTACAACACCACAGACTGGAATTCAGAAAGACTAGCGGGTTCGTGCAGCATCTTTCTTCAAAGTGCACTTGCCCCTCTGAATTTGCTACTTCAACATAATGAAATTTTAAAGAGAGACCATGACAGGGGCACCTGGCTGGCTCAGTCAGTGGAGTGTGCAAGTCTTGATCTCTGGGTCATGAGTTCAAGCCCCATGTTGGAGGCAGAAATTATTAAAAATGAATTAAAAATAAAGAGAGCACACGTTCTGTAAGAGGAAGGCAATTGTGATGATTTGCCATGACTCCTCATGCCCTCCTCTGAGCGTCTGTCACTCCGAATGTAAAAAGTCAAGTAATCTTGACTTTAAGTCAATGTCATCTCAGGTGCCAACTTTAGATGATCACTCATTTAATGATGCTTCTCCACCATTCACCATGATCTTTTACCAACTCTGGTCACGTGGCCACGAATCACTTGACAGCTCAGAGTCCCGTCATGGATGGACAGGGGATATGAAGCACGGAAGGAGAAGGCAGCCGTGCCCTGAGCCACCCAGAAGACAGCTCAGGAATTGGCCAGATCATCCCCACTTGCAACAGCACTGCCCAAAACTTAGCCTGCGGATGCATTTCCCGAGGATGGGAATGACACGCAGATTCTGACTCAGTGGGTCTGAGGCGGGAGCTGGGAGTCTGCATTTCTCCTTAACTTCCTGCCCTGCAGACCTGCCATCATGGCTGACACTTGCACGGCCCATGGTAGCAAGGCTGCCGGAAGCTTTGGACCTTCTTAGCCCAAGACGGGAATGAAAACCCCCCTGTGACTGGAAGGGCAGCGCTCTGGAATGTACGCATTCTCTGCCCAGGGACGGCAGCCGCTGATACAGGAGGGCTCTCTGTGCACGGTGAGTGGGCATGTACCATGAGCGACACAAATCCCGGCCCCTCCTTGCAGGACGCCCCAGATGATAAAACACCTAACACTTAAGGACCCTTTCCACCAGCCGGCTGTTCTTCCGAGCTCTTAGAAGCGTGTGAGTCCTTAACGCCTTCACCAGAGCCCCACGAGGTGAGCAGTGCTTTACCACTTTTTCAAGAAGGAGCAAATTGAGGTACTTGAAGACATGGCTAAATGTCACATTTCCTTCACATTTTTTTCAAATATGTTCTTTTTTTGAGATTATGTATGTTTGTATGTATTTTTGAGAGACACACAGAAAGAAAGCATGCAATACACAAGGATAGGAACAGAGAGAAAGGGAGAGAGAGAGTCCCAAGCAAGCTCCACACTGTCAGCACAGAGCCTGCCGCAGGGCGGGATCCCACAAACGGTGAGATCATGACCTGAGCCGAAGCCAAGATGCTTAACAAACTGAGCCGCCCAGGGACCCCTGGACAAGTATGTTCTTAAAGACTATTCACTAGTCATTGTTTCAAGTTGCACCTGCCCTTACCCAGATCTCCTTTTTCTGCTCTGTTTATCGCCCATTGTATAGGACCTTCCAGGACTTATTTTTGTTGTTTATCCATATCAAATGAAAGTTCAGTGGTTTTTCTCTATTTCTGTCCCCTGGTGTACCTTCAGCACCCAGGAGAGTGCTTGTGAGACAGTGGAAAGTCCAAAACAACACATTATATTGTGGAATGTCAAAGGAAGTAACTTGCTCAAGGTCATTTTGCTAGCGAGTGGTGTGGCTGACATTGAATCTGAACTCACTAGGGGCGCCTGCGTGGCTCAGTCGGTTGAGTGTCCAGCTTCAGCTCAGGTCATGATCTGGTGGTTTGTGAGTTCGAGCCCCAAGTCAGGCTCTGTGCTGATGGCTCAGAGCTTGGAATTGCTTTGGATTCTGTGTCTCCCTCTCTCTCTGCCCCTCCTCTGCATGTGCTTTCTCTGTTTCTCAAACATAAAAAAAATATTTTTTAAAAAGATTTATATTTGAATCTGCTCTCACCAGACAAGAAGGACCTTGTGTTTTGACTGCACCAAAAGGTCTCCTCAAGGTCAATGGAAAGGACACTGAGATGCGCATGATGGCTGTGAAAGGTGAAGGGTCTAGAAGAGGCATTGCTGCCCAGGCTCAATAAGAGAGAGCTGGGTTTGGAGGTGGCCATGTGGGCGTGAGGGTCACACATTCAAGGAGCACCAGGCATTTTGGTGGAAGAGGGCAGGCTCCGGGAACAACTAGTCACTGGTGCCCTTGAGCATGTCTGGGTGATTCCATCCACATTGTGTTCTAACAGGAAGTTGGTTGATTCCACCGACCCACCACCAGGAAAGGAGAAAGAATCTGATTGAGGGGCTCAGCACCTTGCAGATCAAAGAAATAAATCATAAAATGAATCCCAAACCAGTCAGTTGCAGAAATAACAAGATGAGCTCTATTTGGACCATTTGTTTTGTTACTTCTATGTCGAAGTGACTTCAAAGTATGCGCCATCACTTCCAAAATAAACAGCTTACTTTAGAAGTCAAACGGACAAGAAATGAGAAACAGCCACCTTGCCTGATGGATGCACAGACTGGAGAAAATCTGCTGTGGGATTTTCATCCCCTTCAACACTTGGGGCGCTCGGTCAGGTCGCAGCTGTTGAACTCCAGTTGGGTAGTGCCTCTGTGTTCCGATCCCTGATTGGAGCCTCCCGGAGGAGTCAGTGTGAGTCGGTAATCCCTGAGTCTGATTTATGCTGACAATAACTGAGAAGTGTCCGATCTTGGCATCCGGAGGGTTCACCGGGAAGGAGTGTAACAGAGAACACAGGACCCATGAGACAGAGGTGGGCTTATTTGCAGGCTAATGGTGAGTGCAGCCGGCGGGATGGAGGGCAGTGTCTCTTACTGTCCAGAAAAGGATCATCCCAAACAGACACAACAGTGGAAGTCAGAGCTCTGGTCCTGCATCCCCTCGGAGAGGATCGTTTGACAGACTTGACTTCAGACCTGTGCATGGTATTTTTGTTTAAGGGAAATTTGAAATGCCCAGAAGGGGAGCCTGTTCAGGGAAGGGGCTTCGAGCAAGATGGAAGCGAGCCACTATGAAGTCTGACTTGAGAGGGACAAACAGACAGATGCATACTCAGCAAATGTTTGGTGAATGAATGAGTGCATGAGTGAGATGACTAAAGACACACTTATTTGATCTTTTTAGACCAAGTCAAGGTGGTCAGCGTCCTGACTCGCCTCCGTGCCCGCGAGATTCTGCAGCTAGTTGTTGAAATGACACAGAAAATCGAATGCAAAGTAGTGTAGGTGCAAGAGGGAGTTTGTTGGTTTCCCGGGGTGGGGGGGACACAACACGCAGGCAGGGCTGGGGTCCATGGTCTAACCTGTGGCCCCGGGACTCACCTGCCACCTCTTGGCTCTTGTCTCTCCCTCGTTGCCTTCCTCATTGGGATTCACACGGAGCAAGATGCCACCTGGGAGGACGGCATCCTCTCAGGCCCAAGTGCTTTTAAAACTATGCTCTCAGGGAGCCGGGGGGGGGGTGGGGGGGACTCGGGCAGCTGAGTGTCTGACTTCAGCTCAGGTCATGATCTTGTGGTCAGTGGGTTCAAGCCTGGCGTTGGGCTCTTAGCTGACAGTGTGGAGCCTGGAGCCTGCTTCGGATTCTGTGTGTGTGTGTGCGTGTGTGTGTGTGTGTGTGTGTGTGTGTGTGGCCCTCCCTTGCCTGTGCTCGCTCTCTGTCTCTCTCTCTCATAAATAAGTAAATAAATATTAAAAACATATAGTCACCTTCTCAATAACAGCACACCTTTATTTCTAAGAAAGAAGGAGGATGTTTATGTAATATAATTGGGGGGGGTTTAAATCACCGAGTGATTAAAAAGAATCTATAAAAATTAGTGAATGTAGAAAAAATTTCCTGACTCTAGAATAATAGCACAAACATGCATGAAGTTGGCTCCCGTGGACATTAACGGTGGTTCAGGACAGGAACAGCACAGACCAGCTATTACTGAACCCTCCTTCCTGCCCACAGAAGACTTTATTCGTGGATCTTGATACTTTCCCTTCTCAGCCTGGGTGAACCTTCAGGAAAATCTCAGCACAGCCCTGGGCAGTGAGCTCATTCTTCTGGATTTGAGAAATGAACTGACACGTCATCATTCCTCACGGAGAGGGTTTGGACTTGAGTGCGGCAATCCCAAGTTCAACACCTGTGACTCACCCTCCCGGGGAAGTACGACTATCATAAACCTTAATCTTGTCATTTGGAAAATAGGGAAAATGAACTGTATCTCTGAAGACGAGGTGGATCAAATAGCTAAGTTCGTAACCCACGCAGTGCTAAATTCACGCGATGGTCCCTTCCCTTTCTGAAAGAGGTCCTGGGTGCCCTGAGTAGGACTCGCATTTGGAACGTGTAGTCAGGCCAGCCCTTGGCCACGAGGCAGTCTACGTTGGCAGCTTTCAACACATCCAAATCCACTCAGCCCAGACAAACCATCTTTGGGCAAGTGTTATACTTGGAGACGCCAACGTGGTTCCGGGTACTCAATCCACGATCTGAAAAATGCTGGCCAAGTCAGTACGAAACAGTCACAGAATTTCAGCTGAAGATACTAGACGTGCAATTCACGACTCTGGTTTTCTGCTCTTGGAGCAGACGGTCGCCTGCACCGGCCGCCCTCGGAGCCAGCCCAGCCCAGTACACGCGAAGCTAATCAATTGCTCCTTGGGGACTCTCTCTTTTAGAGCCTATTTGAACCTTTTACCTCTGAAGACATACAATCAATCACACGTGAGCGACTGCTGGCGCCTGAATTGGGTATTTGTTTCTCATACATCAGAAGTTTGGAGGAAGAATTTCAAGTCCAAGAAGGGCTCACCCTAGCTTGTTGACGTGCAAGGTGCCCTTGAGCCGAAATACAGGGGGCACTGGAATTCGGAAACGGTGTTTGGTGGTCACGAGGATTGTGAGATGACATTTCTCGACTCACCCAGCTTTGCGGTGACAGGTAGTTTTTGAGGATCACCTGTTTGGTCGGGCCCTGCGTTGTGTGTTTGGGGATGAACGCGAGAGTCAGTTCCTGTCCCCGTGTGGGGTCTCCACTCAAGTCAGGAGGCCGATAATAAATAATGATTCATAATGAATCATTTCATCCCCGGAGATAAGACTTCTCGAGTCGAAGTGCTTGGTGCTTTCTAATACATAACTGGAGAGCATGTTTTATTTTTAACGTGCATTTAATTTTTTAAAATTTTGTTAAAAATGTATATTTTCGTTTCAATAATGGATAAAGCTGCACTTCGGGGAGTATTTCCTCCTAAGATAACAAAACTCCCATGTAAAACTAACAGACATGAGCGAGGGTGGAGATGGCCGGAGCCCTGACCGGCCAGCCGCCCCGCAATATGAGGGTGTGGCTGTCACCAGGCTCCACATTCCCGATCCCGATTCCATGACAGCAGATGGCTGTGTGGTTCCAGGCGCCGTGTCCTTACGGGAGAGCATCCGAAGCAGGATGAGGCGGAGCGAGTGCACACAGGACCTTGTCCTCACCGTGCTGTTTCCCTCACGTCTTTCCAAGCCGCCTCAGCAAATTCCAAATGTGTTCACTGCAAGACCAAGCGCAGGTTCTAGGGACTAAAGTTTCCACAACTAAGGGGGCGCCTGGGCGGCTCAGTCGGTTAAGCGTCCGACTCCGGCTCAGGTCATGATCTCACGGTCTGTGGGTTTGAGCCCCATGTTAGGCTCTGTACTGACAGCTCGGAGCCTGGAGCTGCTCCAGATTCTGTGTCTCGCTCTCTCATTCTGCCCCTCCCCTGCTCATGCTCTGTCCCTGTCTCTCTCTCAACAATGAATAAATGTTTGAAAAAGCCAAACAGACCGTTGTCCCTGATTTCCTCTCATATTAACATCTTCAGGATGTGGGTGTTAATGTGTGGTTCAAAAGCAGTGCGTCCTCTCTTCAGTATCAAGTAGGAAAGCTGTCCAGCTGTCACTGCCCCTGCGGCCACACGGTGTCAGTGTTGAGGAGCCGTTCTGTGCAGATCGGGGAAGGGAGCTTGTCAGCTGCTGCTTAGGTGTCAAAAGTGCAGGATGCACTGAGTGCCAAGGGCACTGCTCTTTATTCTTATTTATTTTTAATTTTTTCAACATTTCTTTATTTAAGAGAGAGAGAGAGACAGAATCTGAAGCAGCTCCAGGCTCTGAGCTGTCAGCACACAGCCCCACATGGGGCTCAAACCCACGGACGTGAGATCATGACCTGAGTTGAGCTAGTTTGACTGACTGAGCCCCCCAGGCACCGCCAAATT